>JANIJG010025349.1:8826-24881 GCA_024611175.1 Megaceryle torquata
GTGACCTGTGCTAGATTGTATGGCCCTGCTCTGGCAGGGGGGTTGGACTCAAAGATCTCCAAGGTCCCTTCCAACCCATGACACCCTTTGATACTGTGATGTTGAGGAGTAACCCCCCCATGTTACACATATAAATCATCCACTCCACCCTTCTCCCACCAGGGTATTAAGGAACACCTTATAATGTTACTTGCAGCATTTTATGAAATTCATTCAGAAAATGTGTTGAGAAACACATGCCCTTTCCTATGAAATTTCTGAGCTATCGATTTGCTAGACTGGAAATGGATGGCAATCCTACGAGGAGCAGCTCAGAGTGATGGTCAGTGGGTCTGCTGTCTCCATCACTGACACAGCATCATATAGCTGAGGTCTGGAACCATTCCCAGAGCCAACGAGATAAATATTCAGCATTTTCCTTCAGTCCACATTTCTCATTCCTTTTTTACCAAGCTGTTTGATTCTCAGTTGACCCATCTGACATTCCTGCCAGTGACAGACATCTCTCCTTGGAAGGATAAGAGAAAGAAAAGGGAAAAGGTGAGGCTGAAGCTGTGATATAGGGCTTAATGTGCCAAACTCTGCCAAAATAAATCTTACACTCAGCAATATCTTTATCCCTTAGTGCTGCCAGTCCCATACTCTGAGGCCAGATTTCCCTGTGTCAGGACAGGTATTTCAGCATTTTCCTTCAAAAATATCTTCTCATTGATTTAGAGTGGGATCACCCAACTGTAGGTGTATTGTCAGGGAATATAGATAAAATATAAAGGTTCCTTCACTATATTCTTCCCTGCAGCCATGGCAAATCAGAGCCCCAGCAACCTTCACTTGACAGTAAACCCCAGGGACCGGAAACAACTTACAGAAGAACAGTGGTAAGTATGACATGTCACTGAGGACTGGCCTAAAGAATAGATTCAGGGCATAGTGAGGGCAGCCTAAACTCACCAACTCTTTTGCAGGGATTTGCAGTACTGTTCTTTCCAGTGAACAGGGAGGAAATAGGGCCCTATGGTCTTCCAGAAAGCTGGCTACAGCTCAGATGCCAGTGCTGACGTGCATAAAAACCTAGGATAGCTGTTAACGACAGATCACATCAGGTAAAAATGCTCCTTCAGTTCAATACCCACCTACAAGAACCAGCATGGCCTATTGGTTTCATAATGAAGTCAAGAGCTGCGAAAAAAATAACAAAAATAGTGTTCCTGTTAGTGCCACAATCCCACATTTTCAACCATTTGGATTCATTGGCCAACAGGTATTTATGTACTATTAATATTACTATTAATTAAGTAATATTAATATTTACTATTAATTAACAATTACTATTAATATATTATTATATATTATTAATGTATAATATATTAACTATGACTTTTTACTATTAACTTTGACCTGAAATAACCTGGTCCTTTTAATTCAAGCCGTTGGAGCCCACTCTTGCCCATATCCTCTAATGTTGCTAAAAAGGGCCTCTGCTCTTCTCCGCTCTGCTCTGTCCTGCTCTGCTCTGCCAGCAAGGGGGTGAATGCTTTAGGAGCATTTGAGCTGACCTGCCATGCACTTCAGGACAATTGTGTCTCCTCATCTCAAGCTCCTGACAAAATTAGTAGCCCTTACTAAATTTACTAGAAGGATACTTGAAGGTGGTCTGACAGGGAAATGTGGATAACAGATAAGCTTATGTCACTCCTAATAGTGTTCTTGGAGAAAATACAACTTTTTCCTGTGAGCAGGATTCATGAATTATATTTGAAATTCTTATATTTTTCAGAAAGGATGAGTATGCAGATCCTGTGCATCAACTGGAGGACTCTGGGAAAGTACATTTTCTTTATTTTGTCCATAATAAGTGATAACATTACCAATATTGTCACATCTTCTTAGCAAATAACTGCCTAGTTTCAGTTGCTTGCTGGGTTTAATTCATCCTACCTGTCATATGACTACAGCTTTTTTTCTGGTTGTTAGTATTGTGGCAATATGTGTGGCATCACCTGATTTGTACAGCAAAGGTTAATATTCCTATTGCAGTTTAATTTGCGTTGCAGAGGTACATTCAAGGAAGCTGATTTGGAAGTCTTGATAGAGGAAATTAATAGTAGAAATGGTAACAAATTGTTGAATTATGGTTCTGAATACTAAGAATCAAAAGTAAAATATGTGTAAGAAGCAACATTATGGTTTGTTTTTTTTTTTTTCAATGAGCAGAGTGCTACCTTATCAATGGCAGTTTTCACACACAGCAGCCAAAGGTTTTGTGTGGGTGCACTCCAGCACCATATTAACATGTCCAAGGTACAGTAATAATTTTAATCTCTAAGTATCCTAGACTGCCATAGCACTGCATTATAAAACATACTTTAAATAGGGAGGTTTTCACTAACCTTTCAGAAGATATGAAATGTAGATTAATAAAAGTCTGATTAAAATATAAGAAATAAGTATCACTCACTGGAAGTTTGTCTTATGTTGCTGCATAAGAAACTTAGAGACCCAATGGCTTTGTTTTTGTTATTTACACATTGTGTCACAGTATAATTTTCTCTATTTTATGAAGGAAGAAACAGCATGACTGTTTATCTTTCCTTCAGCATTATTGGATGTTGTCACAGGAAGGATGAGTTACATCATTAGACTTTCTGTGGTCATTAATTCACCAAGGTTTCAGTGTTGTGCTACACAACAACAACAGGCATAGTTGTACCAAATATGCAAAATCAAAATATTAAATGAATCTGACATTTTTCTTTAGTCTGGTTGTCAATGTATTGTGTGTGTTAAATTCTGCATCTCAGATCACTGCTGTCTTTCTGCATCTGGACTTTTGCATCTATTATATAACATTTTAAAGGTATCCTTTCTCTTCCACATAGAGCCATGATAACTACTACATAAATGCCTACATTTCACAACAGTGACATAACTTGTCTTTATACTCCACATATGGATGTCAGAAAACACCATGCACATAAATGACTACAATGTTTCCATAGAAACTAATGTACTTCAGGCAGAAAAATGGAATGAGGTTTATAAAATTTATTAAAAAAAAAAATGCAAAAAGTTAAAAATAATGATATTTTTGTCAAAATACTCAAAAGACGTTCAATCCAGACCTCTATGAAGTATCTTTTAAAAATCATAATTAGTTGATGGTAATGACACTGTCCTGGTCAACTGTTAGCTTATATATTTTGCTCTGTATGTCTGTCTGTAATAATGTAATCTGGACAGTGTTTTGCTTCCTGGCATCTTTACAGATGATACTGAGCATAGTGCAGAGGTGTCCTTGTGCCCCACATGTGTCCTTTGAGTACCTGACACAGCTCCCTTCAGGGGACTAAACCTCGCACTTCAGCTTATGGGTGGTTTGTTTCTAAAGAGAAAAGCAGAACCAGTTGAAGAGGCACTGCTATAGCCTCTCCTTCATGAATCTTACAGGAAAAAATGGAAGAGGCAGAGCAGGCACTACGTCTCTGCTCTCCCAGAGCAATTTCTGTGCTTGGAGCTGCAACAACTGGGCATTTTCTAACTGAGCTCTGCTGACCACAGAGCTGAGATGGCAGTGTCCCTGTGGGCACCTGGTTTCTGGCACTCACAGTATATCCCATCCATTGCCATGCTCACCAGCCACTGCTTCAGCATGGGGCTTTGGTGCTTGCCCTGTGTCGGAAATATTTCATGGTGACAGGAGAGATGCTTCCCCCTTTTTGGTACCAGGCTGCCTGCTCCTTGGCAGCTACATGCTGGCTGCCTCAGCTCCCGGTCCAGCTGAATCAGTACTGCTGGTGAGGCTGGTGCTGCCTTCTCTGAATTTGTAAGACCTTGCAAAAATGTATAGACAAGTCTGAAGGGGTTACTGCGGCAGAACAGGAGAAAGACTGAGTAGCATTTCTCAGTATTTATTTTCTTTAAAGGATAGAGAACATTTTTGCTTCTCCTGGCATGTCATCAAAATAGATTTCCCAACACTGCCTCAAGTCTGATACAGACACAAGACAGATGTTGCTATACATTTTTCAGTAATTTTCCTATCCAAGTCTCTTGGTCTTCCCTCTATGACTCCTGCATAATTCAGGTTTCTTACAGTGGTTTGATGCTTCTCTTTGAATTTCTTCTTGTTTGTTTGCCCTCCCCTTTGCTGGTGACTAAACCCATAATACTTTACCACCAGTCTAGGGACTGCTACACCCATGCATCAGCAGCACATTCCCAGGGCTCCTCTGCAGTCCCAGCCCTGGCAAGGAAGCTTTAACTCCTCTGAGTCTTCAGTGAGACATGATGGACTCCTCAAACAGCACCTTTCACAATAAAACCTAAAGAAAGGTCTCAGTGTACTGTTACTGGTAAGATTGTTTTTTATTAGGCTATCACCCACTAAGGGTGGGGAGTTTTCATCATTTAATAAGTGATACCACTGCTCAGAAGTGTGTACTTGAGCTGGTTTGGGAAGGGAAAAGTAACTAACTACATGGTTATGAAGTGACAGAGTATGTAAGAGGATGGGGCAGTAGATATTAGAAACTTTCATGAACTAGTCACCTCTTTAAATTAACTAGGATTGACCACAAGCAAACCCAGTTTTTACCTGTCAGTTGGCAAGTGCAGATCAGGTTCTAGCACAGCACAAACTACAAAAATCACAGCTGTCACCCTTTCTTGGTGGGCTCAGCACGGAGATTAACTATTGCACTGCTTTGGCAGCAGTCATTCCAGATGAGGACTGGACATGGATTTGCAGCAATAAGCCAACAGCAAGTTACAACAGAACTGGATCAATCCATAAGGGACGTATAAAGAACCTAATTTTTGAAATTCTGGTGTGGCTTCTGAACCCTATTTTAGGTGCCAAGACCCTTGGCACCTTAGCAATGAGCTCTCTGGACAAACGCTTACCTGCACTGTGGAGAGAAAAAAGGTGCCACAGAGTGAGTCCTGGACAATATTGGCAGCATCAGTCCTAATGTGCTTTATGTCTCCTATGGAGCCAGTCTGAGGCATAAATAAATATGAGTTTCTGTATACTAAACTTAGGCATCTTTAAGGGTCCAAGTCAGTTTTCACATTGACACAAACCCTTTGTTGCCTTAACTTTACATGTTTAATCTTAATTTAGAGATAATTGCTCCAGCAACAGGAGCTCCAGTGGCACCTCCCTATTGCATAGGCAATCGTAGGATGTGTCTGAGCAGCACCAGTCATCTCCTAGTCTATCTCATCATCAGCTGTTGTGAGGCCTGATCTGGCAGATTATTTCACTCTGTATTGACTTTAAATTTGTGCTATTCTTCCTTGACTTCAACAAAATTACCTATATGTTCACAGGTATGTGCAAGCTTAAGCACTTTTTTAGATTAAATATCTTTCTTTCTGAAAATGAAGGATTCTATTAAATAAAAGCAGAGTAGGAAATGCTCACTGCAGCCTATTTAGCAGTGGGAGCCAGAAAAGGCTCAAAGAGTGATAAGATATAATAGCAAGATAATATATATAGCTCTAACTGACAAACGATATGTTAGTTCTTGGATTCTTCTGCTTGTTGGGACCCATTTAGAACATCTTGGTAAGTCTGCATTCTCAGAAATTGAAAGTCAACAACACTAAAGAAACTGGGCTCTTTTCAGGCATTCAGATGGAGCATCTTTAACCTCCAGACAATTCTGAAAACTTTTGTATCTCCTCCTTGAAGAATGCTACAGACAGCAATTCCATGTATCCTGTCTGCATTGGTCCCTGGAACACTATTAAACTTGCAGTCAAATAAATGTTCTTGTCTCCATCATTAGCTGCTTTTGGCAGGGGGGTCTCTTGCCATACATATGCAACAGGGCTTCAGAATATACTGGGTGCTGATATGATCTATGCTAAAAACTATCCTACAGTCATTGTTGCAAAATCTCCATATGCAAATAAATATAGACATATAAAAAAACAAAACAAACCAACCAAACAAACAAACCAAAACACAAAAAACCCCCAACCAACCAACCAACCAACCAACCAAAAAGCAAGAACAAAACAGAGAGAAGTGTTAGGATTAACAGCTAGGGCAGAACAGAGATTCTTTAGGAAGAATATCTGTGCTGAATGAAGTTACAGTTCTTAGATCTATGCCATCAAAGCTTGTAAGATAATAAACTTGCACTATATTTAATTAAATCTTGCAACTGCTAATAAATACATAAAAATACACAAAGGTGTGCTTCAGTAGCAAAGCTTACAATATTATTAGAACGTACTATTACTGCAGGAGGACAGCAGCTTATATTATCCATAGATAGCAGCTCACTGTGGAATTGGCAGATTGGGCACTATTGGTTGGCAAACAGCCTAATTCTATCATTTTTCTTACGGCATATAGTTAGAAGTCCTCAACAATATTCTGTTGTACTGCAGAGGCTGTGGAGCAGAGCTTTGGGAGCTGAGAAGTTTCAGGCATGTTTCTGATGGTTTTGAGGAAGATTTTTATGACTATTCATGCTGAGCAGCAGCACAAAGCTGCATATGGTCTCAGCAAGGTTAATAAGCCAACTCGGGGAGTAAGGTATCTCCTCCCAGCCTCTTCTTGTGACAAGGCATGGTGTTGTCTGCAGAGGGTAATAATGAACATGCTTTCACAAACAACAGTAGATATCTGTTGGTGATTCACGCTATAAAAAACTGCTTTTCTGTTGCTGAGGTCTTAATCCTAGTTCCCTGTTTGTGTGCAGCCATGTTATAATTATGTGTCTCTGCTGCAGTCTACAAACATGGTAACAGCTGTCTCCATCCTTCAGTTCTGATGAAATCCCTTTCTGTGACTTCACCATAAAGATTCATTTTTCTCTGGTCTTTTGTCTGCATGATTTGTGCCCATCTGCTAATGCGGCAAGATGCTGCCTCCAGAACAGACCCTTGCTCCAGCAGAGGTCCTGGGAGAAGTTAGGGTTATGCAAGTAGCCTGTTTCACACTGTCTCACAAGTGAAAAGGTCTTCCCCTGTGCCAGCTCTGAGGAATTTGCAACCTGTCTCTCTTTACACTCTCTTCATATCGCAAAACCATTGTGCTGTTCCTCCAACAGCCAGACCTGTCTGGGCCAGATGGCCCTCTTTGTTGTTCAGATGGAAAATATCTGAGGTGATTCCTTTAAACAGCCTGGAGATCCCAAATGTGGGGATTAAGGATGCAGGAGTTCAAGGGTTTCCTGTAGTCATTATGTTCAAAGCCTTTGCTTCCATATTCCTGTACCTGCTGAAAGGTCAGAAAGATGGCTTTAAGGTGGTTGTTGCTTTGAAAACTTTGTGTCTGAGTAAATACAGCATTAATTTTTCTTAACTTTTAAGGTAACAGCCTGAAAGAGACTTGCATTTGGCAGATTTTTCCAGGAAGGTGACTTTTCCTCCATAAAAAGTAAGCAGTTCATAACCAGAAGAATCTATTTATTAGCAGAAAAGAAGGTAACAATGAACAAGGTCCAAAGACGTTCTAGTGACTAATATCTTGTTACTCACTGGCCCATAAAATCACTTGAGCTTGATGAGGTTTGCATTAGTTCTGTGTAAATATCATGCTAGGGATGGCTGGTAATACTTTGGGACCAAACTAAACAGCAGAGCCAGAAGTGTCTGTTTACTCTAAGAAAGCAAACATCTTAAGATGTACGACCTGCCTTAAAAATAGCAGTGTGTTATTATGCTTACTCCCATGAAACTAAAGGAAAACATTCACATGTGTAGTTCTTCATTAAAATTACTCTTCAAAGCATAAGACATAGGCTAAACAAGAATGCTTCTCCACAAAATGTTCATAAACGCAGTAGAATGTATAAGATCTAGAAAATGCTCTTTTTTTTTTTTATCACCAAAAAGGCAAAAATTCATTAGAAGAAAAGCTGCAAGTCTTGTTAGTTGTCAAAAGGCCAATTATCCTTGCTAAAACTCATTAACATATATTTTAATAAATGGGACCATTTGCTACATAAATAGCTAACTGGAATGTTTAATGATGACGTCTTTATTTTTTTTATTAACCATCACCAAAGAGGCACTAGGCTGAGAGGCTACCTTCATGTAGGCTTGGACATCATAAGAAAGCAAGTGGAAACAAATTCCATATAGGAAAGAAACAGGAGTGTTGCAGCTCGTTTCTCTTTAGTAGAGCTCCCATGTAAGGCTTCATAGAAATTCCTTCCCATTTCTCAGTTCAGGGATTTCAATGACTTGAAATCCCTCCCCCCTTCCCCTATGCCATGCAGGAGCCTCTGAAGTCAATTAGTAAGATACAGAGCAGCACAGAGGATCCAGCTCAGTGACAAAGATTTATTTTTTGTGAACAGAGCTAGGCTAACACTGCTGTGGTACTTCTGGAGCTTGTTCAGAAGGTATTAGGTATGCTTGGTCTTAGCTATGTTATCTGTGTTACGTGCTACATAATACAACTACACCTTGAGAGAGACCCCACCTGGAGTACTGCATCTAGCTCTGGAGTGCTCAGGGAAGGAAAGAGATGTTGGAGTAGATCCAGAGGAGGGCCACAAAAAATTATTAGAGGGTTGAATATTTCTCCTATGTAGAAAGGCTGAGAGAGTTTGGGTTGTTCATCCTGGAGAAGAGAAGGCTCTGGGAAGACCTTATTGCATCCTTCCAGTACTTAAAAGGGGGCCTATAAGAAAGATAGGCACAAACTTTTTATCAGGGCCTGTTGCAATGGG
Organism: Megaceryle torquata; assembly: GCA_024611175.1. Taxonomy (NCBI): domain Eukaryota; kingdom Metazoa; phylum Chordata; class Aves; order Coraciiformes; family Cerylidae; genus Megaceryle; species Megaceryle torquata. Next base: position 17,523 of record JANIJG010025349.1, read on the forward strand.
ACAAGGCATGGTTTTAAACTAAAAAAAAAGGATAGATATAGACTAGATAGAAGGAAATAATTTTTTACAGTGGGGGTAGTGAAACACTGGAACAGATTGCTCAGAGAGGTGGTAGATGTCCCATCCCTGGAAACATTTAAGGCCGGGCTAGATGAGGCTTCAAGCCACCTGGTGTATTCAAAGATGTCCCTGCTCACTGCAGGGGGTTTGGACTAGATAACCTTTAAAGATCCCTTCCAACCCAAAACATTCCATGATTCTATGAAATATATCAATACCAAGGAAAAAAAACCACTGCTGTCTCTGCTGTTGCACATTTTCCCCACTGCTGGCTCTCAGAGTGGTCATGTTCAGAAATGTTTGATGACAGGAAAGAGGCGTCATGACCCTGGCTAACAAAGGAAGAAGTTGTAAATAAATGGAGCTAGGAAAAGAAGACATGGGCACAGATGAGGGTTAATAGGAAGAGAGGAACATGTTGGTCTAAATGTTTAGTCACGTTCCTGGGAATGCCTGGAATCTCTATTGCCAGTAAATAAATCTCATCAGAGCTGACAGCTTCAAAGAAGCTCAGAGAGTTGGTCTAAGGCATATAAAAGGAATGTTTTCGAAATCGTCATCTCTATGCTGTTGTCTTATCATCAGTTGTGACACAAATATCATTGAGGAAAGATTAATTGTGTGCACTCATTTTAGTTTTTTTGATAATTGGATGCTAAATACACACAGAGCTCATCTTCCAGATATTTGAAGTCCTTCCAAATTAGGTAGTAGCTTTTTGGAACTAAAGATTTCAGTAACTTGCCCAAACATGCATCACTTCCCCCTCAATGGTGGCCCCCAAATATTTAGCCTTTGAACTGTTCCTGGGCAAACTACAGGTGTACATTTCATTTCCTTAGGGTAGTTTATTAGATCTTTTCACATTTAGCCTTCACATGAAAATCAAAGTTATATCAACATCATACAAAGTATTAGCATCTGTTACAGACAGGCAATTGATTTGGTCACAACCTGTCCAGCTCAGATTGCAGTCAGCCACAAAATCAGCAGCAGCAGTTACCCTGCCCTCAGTGCCCAAATCAGAATCATATCGGACTAGACAGAGCCTTGTACTACGCTGAACTTTCTGTCACTCAGGGATCCAGATTCCTGCATCCAGGAAGCAAGAACCCATCCACATCAAGGGGTACTACCCTGCATGAGGATAAATAACATCATGGAAAACTATAAAATGGGAAAACTGAAGCAAACCATGGGATTAAAAAAAGAGGGAAGAAAAGAGCAAAAGCAAATGGGGAAAGATTATGAATGTGACCTTGTTAACAAGTCTAAATGAGATCATACAGTGTTGTCCTGGGGAACAAGCAAGGGGAATGTCAGAGCAAGCCAGTACAGATGAGGAGGCTGATCTGAGTGGAAATAAAGAGCAGCACTACAGGTGAGCATCTGAAAAGGTCAGCAGAAAGGCTTGACTTCACTGTGCCTTTGAGAAGAACATGATTTTAAGAGCTTGGTCCAAAGAGGCGCTGTGCTCTGGAGCCATGCTTTCATGGCACCCTTCCTTGGGCTCTCCCCCTTGCTGAGTGAGGGAAGCAATATATTGCAGAGCGCTTTGTACTGACTCAGCTTTGTCGGACCAGCAAACAAGAGCTGGAACTCAGCACTCCTTTTTGTCCTGCAGTGCTTGTGTAGGCGCACCCGCTCCAAGGGGAGCGTTTTAGAAATTCAGCAGATAACAGCGTTGTATAATCACCCGATCAGCTCTAAAACTATCAAGGATCCCAGGGCTGAGAGGATGCTATTGCAAGCAGATGTCTTAACTAAATCACGGCTTCTTGGATCAGGCAGTTATATTGTCTCCATGGGAAAGCCATGATTGCTTTGACAAAATGTGGATTCAGAGAGGAGATAGAAAATAATCACCCTTCTCTCATTATCTGTGATATTTCTTTCATCTTTTTCCCCATTTGCTTATTGAATCATTTCAAATGCACTCTTGTTTCTTTGCCCCTGGCCCTTCCTTTTCTGTCTCCAAATCATCTTTCAGGCATCTAAAAGCTTTCCCTCCTCCTCTCTCATTTTATCGTCAATTAGATTATTTTTTTTTCTGAGAATTATGAGGCTGAGAGCCCCATCAGGAACCAGTTGGCACAGCCTTATTGGTGGCACTGAAGCTTTGCCGATTTCTTCCAGACAAGTATCTGGCTTGAAGATTCTAGAAGTGCCTGTCTTGTTGATGCTGGCACTCTACAGGGCCTTTGCTGTGCAGAGGCCTCTTCAGATGCTAGTTCATACAGGACATACTGACAATCCAAAGAGGCAAGGTGAGAGGGTTTTTAACACCACAAGGTGACAATGCTGTAGGTGCCTGTATTCAGGTTTCTGGTCAAGTAGGAGGAAAGCAAATTGCCTAGATCTCACCCTGCTGAGTTTTAATCTGCTTCAAACTGCTCTCTGGTTCCTGCAAGGGTTTGTTTTCTGACTTCATCTGCAAACTGGAGTTCTATTGCATTGCACTCATTGCTGTGCAGTGGGTAAAAACTCTTGACCCACATATTAATCATCTGAATCAACACATGAAGTCATTGTTAGAGTCAAGTGAGTAATCTGCAAAGAGTAATGTAAATATATGTGATAAATTCTTTCTACTCTTCTGTTTGCTTGTTGTCCTCCATTACCTCCTTGTAGTTCTCCAGGAGACAAGAGATTTCTCAGATGTATTAGTTTTGAAGATTTTTTTCCTTGGAGAACAGCTAGAGAAATGTCTTTGGGAATATGCACAATTTGTTATTCATAAGTCATGCTCTGTTGCTTAGTCATATCCCTGCTTCTCTGTTCCCGTCTGGAAGCATTACGTAACATTTGTGTTCTACATAAGGGTGGTAGCAGGACAGACTTCACATATACATGGACATATACATCTTGTGTACACACAAATGTATGGGTGTGTATTCTCAAATATTTATAGAGATAAATCATTCTTAATCACATAGTTTCTGCTTCCAGCAGTATGTTTCTCAAATCTGTGGGGACACTATTGTAGACAAAAAAGCTCTAGAGACATCACAGAGCCTGCACAACATAGAGCAAAAGCAAATCCCTCTCTTTAGTAGTCCAAACCACTCTGGCATTATTCTTATTCTGCTGGCAGAGTAAGCAAAGCAAATGTATCTGCAGAGCCTAGAGCTGAGAATCAGCATGTGGTGCAAGAAACAACTAACTCCTGCCTTGCAATGATCTTGTGGCTCCCTATCTACTCCACAGCTCCAGACAGGGCAACCCAAAGGCTTCTGCAACTCATCTTGACAGGCTAGAGTCAAATGAGACTGAAAGTGTACCTAGAAGTCATTGCAATTTTAAAGTATCTGCTGTAGCAGATACCTGGACAGAACAAATAGAGCCAGAAAGAATAAAGAATCTGAGAACAGAGCTCAGAGGCCAAATGAGAGAATTAGTTCCCTTTTAAAATAAAATAAATATTACTGCCCACATGTCCTTATTTTCCAGCCGTGTCCAGGCCACGTTGCTTACCCAAATAATTAAATCAGAGCACGGTTCATTAGGAAGGCAGAATTGCTTCCTTTTTTATGGCTGAGTTCATACACCCAGGTGAAAACATCACAACTTCCCATGCACAAGGTGAAAAATAAATATACACGAGAAAAGCAACTAAGAATAGAATTAAATAAGCTGGAAAACAGGGCTTCTGCCTTGCAAGTCAGATCAAATGGTGTTTACCACCCCTGCTACATACAGTAACATAGTGCCCCCTACACCTCAGCACAGATTTATTTCAGAATTAGTTGTGCCCAAGTGACACCAAAGGAACACCATCACTTGCCAGAACACCTGTTTTTCCCCCAGAGGTTTCAGATCCAAAAGCTGAGATCTGACAGATTTTTCATGGTGAGATTGCAGACATGTAAATTGGAGGCAGCCAATTTCATTTCACTCACCAGCTTAAGAAATGTAAATCTGGGGCTCTGAAGTATTCTAATTACTTCTCCCCCGATGGAACTTTGTGGCTTGAATAACAGTAAAATTGCATGACATTCCGCCCCCAGAAAATACATAATTCATATCTCCAATCCAGCATCTGTATAAGCTGTTCTACTTCAGGGGGATCGTTAATTTCAGAATGAGGGAATCCCTTATTTCTTTATAGGGGTAAAAATTTAAATTTCCATGTCAGCTGCAATTTCCACCTTATTCATCCACAAGAAAGCAAAGACTGTTGGTGGCTGCGCCAAGCCTGTGGTCCACGCATGGTGTATGAAATAGATTCTTGATCAATGTCACGTTAGCATCTCAGCCTGACTGTGGTGAGGCCTTCACTGTCACCAAAACTGACACAGTGGCACTGAAGCGGGTGACCACAGAAGGGAGGCAGCTCACTGGGTGTCTGCTGGGTGGGAGACATGGACAACGGTGGGAATGGAGAGCAGCAGTGGCATTTACATTGTTGAGTGGAGAATAAGAAGACATTCCCAGTTGCCATATTTTGATCAGTGCAAGCTAAAAGATCAGCTCCCGAGTAAGAAGCAGAGATAACTCTGGGCCCTGCAACAGAGACTACATTTTCTGCCAGACAAAAATCTGGAGTTTTCCATAAATGCACAGAAGGAAGCTAGGAATTAGGCAGAATGCTCTAATAACAAGGGTGAGGTGTGCATGAGATGGACACGTGATAAATACATATTTGTTCACATCACTTCTGTGCAGCATCCTCACTTTAACTTTGTATTTATTGTATTCCTTTGAAATGTAGCTTCTTTGTAAGTATAATTAAGAATGGGTGCCCTGCACTTCGCAAACATGGGGATGCTGCCATGGCAACAGGGGAACGCAGAGAAGTAGCTCTCTGATTAATGTAATTACATAGCAAGCATGTATAATGCCTTTAAATACAGTTTACTTTTGCATGAAAGAGGCATAAAATGGATATTATAAGTTCTATGTATGTTAACATTCCAGAAATGCTCTTCGTATGTGTTGTAAAATCATAATTTGTAACAAATTATGCACACCATGAGGGATTGACCATTGCATGGCAATTAGGTTAGTGGTGAGGGATTAGGGGGTTTCACTTCTCTTGAGCTCAAAGTGAGGTTATTCTCTACTTGGTTTATTTCTGGTACATTTCAGGGTTATACTTCAAAGTAAGGTTTTGTAAATGCAGTTGATTTTATTGCTTTAGGGTTAGAAACTCCAAATCCGTACACATGCAACCAACTTTATCGAAGTTTGGAGTCCTATTAAGGTAAAAGGAGAATTTTCAGGTAATTCCCAGTATGTCTAAATACCGGTTGTGTCAAGCCTCAGGAAAATTGGTGTGCACTAGAAGCTCCACTGAGCAACTCACTGCCACAAGCATTAATCCTGGTCCTGCATTCCTCAAGCATTAACCCTCAACACCCTCTTCTTTCCAGAGAAGCATTTTCAGCATGGAAGGAACAAAGGGGTGAAACCTAGGAGCCTGGGGATGTTACTCAGTAAGGCAGGGTTGTGATCGTCTATCTCTGTCCTTGTGTTTGAATGTCTGGTTTGGTACCATTTCAGCCAGCTCAGTCAGAAGCCTTCATTAAAGAAATGGAAAGGGAGTTTTATGGGAATTTTCCTTACAGGGCATGCCTTGGACTTGAAAATATATGCAGGATGGTAGAGATTGTAGGAAGCTATGTAATATATATATCTAATACTGGTGGAAAAAATGGAAGAAATATTTGGTGCCAAAGCTCCTTTCATGAGGCCAAGAGGCTGGAAAGCTTGTCATGGCTCCTGCCAGATATCAGTCTGTCTCACAAGAGATACAACATCCCTCTTGGAGCCCAAGATCATTGGGGTAATATCACTGCCACTCTGAAACTCTGCACATGTATTACAATATGGATTTTTTTGAAACTGAACAGAGCTCACAAATCATAGGTAGTATTTTCACAGATAAAAAGAGAGGACATCCATCTAGAAATTGAAATCTTGGGCTCCAGAGAACAATCTTTTGTGAACTGAGAAAATTACATCATATTGAGGTGCAGTAGCTCAGAAATAGTGTTCCCCCATAAATTGTGTGATCTTTTACAAAAGGCCTGTGCATTTGCAATAACAGTTTCCTCTGTTAGCACCAAGACATTGAATATTACTACTTTGTGGTAACCACATGTGCTATTGCTTTGAGTATTGTCATTTAAAAACCTGTCAATACAAGTTATTGATATTTTATTCTTAGACTATCTTTCCTAAAACTTAAGAGACAGATTCTTTGCAGGAATGAATCAAAACAAATCAGTGGACCTGTGATGACTTCTACTAGCTGAAGATTTTATCCTGGGTGTTCTCCAAAAATCAAGGTGTCAGACCTTGATTCTATCTAATCTGTACTGGCTGTGGGATCAAAGGAGGCACAAAGCAATTTGGGATGTGCTTCCCAGCTTATTGCTTCTATGATCCCCACACATTTTTCTGTGTTACAGGCCTCAAGAAGTGAGCATGGGAATTCATATTAGAAGCCAGCTGTGAGGTGGGCTACAAACATCCCAACTCAACTCTCCTCCCAGATCCTTGCATGATTATTCTTTGACTATATGTATTTACATAGGCTGTTGTCAATTGCGTAAGTGTTCCCAACATGACTGTTTAATCAGGACAGCCTGGCACTTTGTATTCTGGATTGTGGAGGTTGATTAAAGCTCACTGATTTTGCCAAGATGAAGAATTTGTTGAGAAACAAACATGTCTTGCTGGAAGAATGTGTGTTGGTTTGTTTTTTGGTTTTTGTTTGGGTTTTTTTTTTTTATATTGAAGATCTTCAGCATTACAAATTGAAAAAACATTTCATGTTTTCATTTTAAATTGTGACAAAATTCTCTTACACTATTTTTTTTTCTTTTTACTTTTTTTCAAACTCGAAAAAGAGAGAAAAAAAGTAAATAAAAAGAAAAAAAATCCCCAGTCCATTTATTTCACTGGGAAAAAAGATAGAAAATTAAATATTAAAAATGGTTCTGAAGTTTTAATCTATTTTGGAAGAAATGTAAACGTTTTAATTAAAACTTATTTGCATAACAGGCCTGCCTCTTATTAATGCTGTTTACCTGCACATTTTCCATTTGTTCATTATAATCTCTGTTAAATAGACAGCTCATTGTAGCCTTCCATTAAGAACTCTTCTGCATGAACAAATCACAGAACCACAGAATGTTAAGGGCTGTACCTCAAAAGACCATCTAGTCCAACCCCCCTGCCAGAGCAGGACCACCTAGAGCAGGTCATGCAGGAACGCGTCCAGTCGGGTTTTAAATGTCTCCAGAGAAGGAGACTCCACAACCCTTCTGGGCAGCCTGTTCCACTGGTCTGTCA
>JANIJG010025349.1:24981-53126 GCA_024611175.1 Megaceryle torquata
TCCAGTTTGCACCCATTGCCCCTTGTCCTATCATTGGACATCACTGAGAAGAGCCTGGCTCCATCCTCCTGACACTCGCCCTTTACATATTTATAAACACTCATGAGGTCACCCCTCAGTCTCCTCCAGGCTAAAGAGACCCAGCTCCCTCAGCCTTTCATCATAAGGCAGATGCTCCACACCCTTAATCATCTTTGTGGCTCTGTGCTAGACTCTTTCGAGCAGTTCCCTATTCTTGAACTGAGAGGCCCAGAACTGGATACAATATTCCAGATGTGGTCTGACCAGGGCTGAGTAAAAGGGGAAGAGAACCTCTCTCAACCTACTAACCACACTCCTTCTAATACACCCCAGGATGCCATTGGCATTTGTTATACTTCATCAGATTTCTCCCCACCCAACTCTCCAGCCTGTCTATGTCTCTTTGAATGGCAGCACAGCCTTCCAGTGTGTCAGCCACTTCGCCCAGCTTTGTGTCATCAGCAAACTTGCTGACAGTGCTCTCTGTTCCCTCATCCAGGTCACTGATGAATATGTTGACCAATACTGACCTCTGAGGGACTCCACTAGATACAGGCCTCCAACTAGACCCTACCCCAGTTACCACAACTTTCTGACTTCTTTCCTTCATCCAGTTAACACTACCTGATCGTGCACACCACACTTTCTCAGTTTAGCTGCAAGGATGCTGGGGGAGACAGCTTTACTGAAATACAGATAAACCACATCCACTGCACTACCATCATCTATCCACCTGGTTACATCTTCATAGAAGGCTATCAATTTGGTCAAACATGACTTCCCCTTGGTAAAAAAACCCATGTTGGATGCTCCTGATGGCCCTCTTATCCTTGATATGCCTGGAGACCGCACCAAGAATAAGTTGTTCCATCACCTTTCCAGGTGCCAAGAAAAAAAGAAATCTGCCAACAAAAAACAAGAAATAATCAGGAATTGACTTCTGTGAAAGCTCTGCAGTGTTAATTGCCAAGTACTAGAGCGTCTAACGTCTGGGAACAGAAGGACTTTCCTAAAAATTGAAGAGAAAGCTGACTTGTGAGCTTGCATCTCTCATAATGACTCAGAACTAGACTACTGACTAAGAGAATTTAATTGTTCATTCTACAGAATATTGTTAAATTACAAATTAGCAAAAGTGCTAGTCTGTACTCTCGGGATGACATATGAATATGTATTATTCATTGCATTCTCATTATTTCCTTTTCCTTCATAAACCAGGAAATGAAAGATTAAAGAATTCAGCATGAGGTGAGCTGAAACTATTGATGCAATCAGTTTTAGCCATATGTTCCTTTTTATGTATTTAACCCCCACTTTTCCTCTTTTCATTCTCCCTTTTTCCATTCTATCTTATCATCTGTTCCATTTACGTTTACAGTCATATAAAGCATACTTACACTCTCTGGAGAACAGACTATTCTTTGCTTGCTTGTTTTTTACTGAAGTGTTTGGACCAATGGAAGGCTAAACTCTCACTGCAGTGTTCAGTTATTACAGTGATGTGATTATTAAGAATATTTAAATCCCTTTTAACAAGAATTGACATCAGTCTGGTTCACCTGTTGTCCTGGTTAGAGTCAGAACAAAACTAATTCTGTTCAGTGACTTTACTTTTCAACTTAGTCTCTTCTAACTAACTGCACTTTCTGAAGTTAACAGCTTATTTTTGCAGATAGGGTCTGTTTCTAGCAGTGAGTTACTACCAAGGATTGGTGTGCAAAAAGGCTCTTGCTTATACTTAGTCCTCTGCAGACCAAGGTCACTGCTGGATCTTGTGAACCATACTGGGGGTGCAGAAAGTAAAAGGCCACACCTGCAGAGAGGACCACACAAGACATGTGACCCCAGACTGACCAAGAAGGGATTCCAGCCCATATATGTCACATTCGTTATAAAGCTGAGGGATCATGAGGATCAAGCTCTCTTCTTCAATGGCCAGCATCTGAGGAGGACTCTGCCCATTTGGCACATTATCCCAATCTGTGTGTTCCTGAAGCCAGTTCCAGAATCCAGCTCCTGAGTCTGTTTCCCATCTGCTGCTGGGCCCAGCCTGGGACTTGTCCAGTGCCTGCTCTACAGCATCTATGGTGATGGTGATGTAATTGCCATCAGGGTAGTAGGTGTCAGTATTGATTTTGTATACATTTGTATATATGTGTTTATATTTAATGTTACTGTTATTATTTTCAATAGAGCTAGTTTATTTTTCCAATCCATAAATCTCTCTCCCTTATTCCCTTTCTACTCCTTTGGGAAAGGGAGAGGGGTTAATAGAAAACATTTGTAATTTGTCTAGTGGCTGACCTCAGTCATAACCCTTGATACCTATAAATCAGATTTTAACACTTAGAGACAACATTATAGTTTTGGCCTTTTTTTTAGTCAGTTTTAATAAAGTGCCCAATTACAATGTTTATATTGCAATCATCTGATTTTTAACTTTTGCATGCACATGAGTAATAATCCATTGGATTTCTTCCCTTTTTGTTCCTCCTGGTAAAGGAGTTTTCTCGTTATAAATCCACTACATCACAGGAACTTTACGAATTTTCCTTTTGAATTTCTTAGTAACTGAACAATGAAACAAGTGTAAGACAGGTATAAGATATTAGATTTTGAAAGACATTTCTGAAGAGATACTTTCTCACCTTTTCAAAAACCTTTGGAATAAAAGAGGAATAAATGACTAAACATGCCCAAATACCTACCATTTACCTGGTGATATAGACCAAGTAATTTGGATCATGGCTTAATGAAAGCATATATGTTGCTTTGAAGGCTATACACAGAGTTATAATTTTTCATGACACACTGTGGAAAGTGTTTGAGATGCAAATGTCAAGGTAAAGAAAATTAAAAGTTATGTTTTTTCCTCTTTGAATATCCCTTTTAATCAGGTGTGTTTGCATACTGAATTAAAAGTTGAGCTCAAATCTATGCAGTACGATTATAAACTCTCTCTCTGAGGGCTGATTTTACAACTCACTCTGTAGGAGCTCTGAAAATAGAGTTCAACTCATGATAAACCTCACAGTCTCTACATAATGAAACAAGACCAAAATAGACCCCATGCATTGATGATCAGCTCGCATACGCTGGAACCAGTTTAAGCAAGCAGCCTCTGATTTGCAAAGAGGTTTCCTCTATTAGCTGAAGGAAACAGAGACAGGTCATGTTTAAATAGCTGGGCTTCAGTGTCCTGCTCAATATGCCATCCCTCCTGGGTCATTTCACTCCAGGGGGACACTGCTGTGTGAGGGGCAGGCTGGGTGATGAATGTCACAGTTTAGGGTCAGGGCACACCTTTTTTCCTGAGTGCTTCTCAGTACTTGATACATTCTGGGTGCAGCGAACAGATGCATTGAACAGGCTGTAACACAGTTTGGTGGGGTATTCACACACGTCAAGACAAGTTGCAGGATTGGTTATCAATCCCTTCTGACTTCATCAGCCTCACCAATGACGAGCTCATGATGGGGTGCAGTGCAGTGAGGCAGTCGCAGATCATAGACCTCTTTCAGAGATCCTCTGGGCTCAGCACTGGGTGGGAGGCTGTGAGATGGCCTTCAGCAGATGTGAACAGGGCTTCACTGGTGGACAGTTGTCCCTGAACATTGCTCTGGTGCACTCGGAGTATGGGCCTTGCTCCAGCTCAGCCCGGTGTCCTGTTTCCATCGGACAGTTTCCATCCCAGGCTGGGCTGGGGCTCCCGGGGCCTCTGTTGCTGCACTGGAGCAGCAGCTGATAGAACTGCCTAATTTATTAATCTCAAATGAATAACCTCATAAGCATGTCACTGAAGAGATGTGTTCATGGGAAGACTTAGATTTGCATGATTTTATTTTTGTATGGAATTGATTAGCCAAAGTGAATCAGTTTGAGGGTACTTGTTTGCATCTCTTCACCTCAAATATTTATTTATTTTCTAATTAAGAAAAGGAAATTCTTTAATCACCAGTTGTATAAGCAACAAGAAGTCTTTTCTCTTTCATATGCTTCACATACATAATTTGAAATTTCAGGTCAGTGGCACAGACAGAGCTGGGGAATGATGGATCCCAGAAATATATTTTGCTTGCAAATTTTGTCAGCTTGCCCTTGGCTCAGCCCCTGATGCCTGACAGTGCTCTGTAATAGTTAAGGATAGGAAATTAGGGTAAAGTTAAACTGCAGAATGCCATGTCATGTGAAGCCACCTAAGCTAACACCATGAGAATATCTAGAATTCAGACCAGCAACCTTACACTAGACAGAAGGGCATGTTCTGTGGGCACAGTGTGGAAAACCATGTAGATATAAGCAAGTTTAGGAGATATCCAACTATATGCTAAGAACAAAATCTGCCATGATATGTCTGTTTCCTTTGAATTATCAAAGAAAGGCTGGGGAACAAATACACTATAAAAACCTATTTGTACTGTCACTTCGAAGGAGCAGTGTTTTGGAACTGCTGCCCAGCAAAATGTAAGGGATGGCTTTCCAAAGCAAGGAGAGGTTTGCATGATGGACATTGACTGATGATGGTGTTCAGGGGGTGTTCCTCTGAGCTCCACCCTTTGTGCTAGGCTTCACTTCTGCATATTACAAAAGCTCTGTTGCACCAGGTTATGGTAAAAATTTGCATCTAGCTGGAGCTCCCTACAGTTGTGAGGTAGGGTTTTTTTCAGTTTTTCTCTAAATGACCCCTTTTGTTTGAAATGCCAAAGATAGATGTTGCACTGAATTTGTCTAACTTCCTGTCAAATCAGTGTTTATTCACAGAAATGTCTTTTGTTGGTGTGTCACAGAAAGTGACATAGCACAGTTCACTGTGGAGATTTAGTTAATCTGTTTTAGCATGGAACACTTGACGGATTTGAAAGCAATGGGTCTTGTTGTTAAATAGTGGGTTCCAAGACCTTGATTTACTTTTGGAGGGCTTAGGCTCTTAACAAGATAAGGCATTTGTCTCTTCCTGCATCCTGCCTATCACCTACCATGGAAAAAATGGAAGGGGCTTAATCTCTATTTTTTTCATAAATGTCCAAAGCTAAAATTCGCTTAAGAAATGGATTTAAGGGATGATGTGGAAGACAGTTTCCAGAACTTAACTCTGGTGTCAGTAAATACATGCTAATGAAGTCAGCCTCTTTCCTCTGCTCAAAAAATTCCAGCAGAAAATCAATAAAAGAATCTTCTTATTTCCTGACTAGAAATTATATTAGGGCATACTGGCAACAGCGTGAAGAAAGGGGATTCCCTATTTTGATTTGACACCTATTTATTAGTTTTGCTGAGCAGCAGATGTGAGACAGATGGAAGAAGGTAGCTGCATACCAGAATAAATAAAAGGTATTGGGGTAGCATATTTATGGATATGCACTAAACTCTGACCCTTTGTTCGGACAGTCAGCATTTAGAAAACCCCCAGAGTGTATTTAACTGAAAATATAAAATAGGTGGTCTTGTAACAAAACCTTTGATGTTGGTATCTTTGACAACAGGTAACAACTGGAGATATTCATGCAGATTTCCACACTTATAAATGATACTGCACTTGCCCTAACTTAATGAGAAATTATTAATTTCTTTTGTATAAAGCCCTTAATTAGGTTCTTCTGTGTGGATGTGTAAGAAAGTTGGAGCCTGGCACATGAGAACATTTTCATGCATTATTGAACTGCCTTTCTTCAGGAAAGAGAGTGATGAGCATACTGGACTGCTTAAACTGAAAGCAGGTTTATCTTATGAATTATTTGTGTCACAGTGGCAACTAAAGGATTACATGACTATCTGAGTCTCACTTCTGCCAGGAACAGACAGAGACTTAAAGAAAGGTTGTTCATGTCTTGAAGAGGGCAGGGCACAGATAATGTGGAAAGAGGGAGCAATAGGATCCCAGCAACATGAGATGTTTCCATCTCCATAAGAGCTGCTCAGCAGTACAGCCAAAGACACACTGCATTATTCCTGGCCCTTGCTCCAGAGCTCTGTGCGCCAAGATTAAACCTTTCCTGCAAAATGTCCTAATGGTGCTACCTACCTGCTGGTAAGAGGCCTGGAGAAACCCCTGGCATGGTACCCAAAGGCAGCTGCAGCTCAAGACATTGAGTCTGTCTGTCCTTACAAATGTGCATACGTAGTTCATTAGAAATCACAGAATCATTGGAGTTGGAAGGGACGTCTAGAGTTCATCTATTCCAAACCCTGCCCCCCCCAAGCAGGTTTGCTTAGAGCACATTACACTGGATTGCACCCAGGCAGGTTTGCAATCAAGTTGCTGGCAAAACTTTATATGTCTGTTATAGATTTAAGTTCTTTAATAGTTACCACACTGATCAATTTGCATTCAACAACACGGGGTGAGGTTTGGTCCTTTTTAAGACAATGGGTATTATGCCACTGATTACCATGGACCTCAGATTTCATCTTTTCAGGTTTTGCAAAGTAAAAGAAAGATGTTCTGCTGCCTTAGCTAATAAGAAAGTTGTGCTTGTACATGAAATGTACAACCACTTGTCCAGTAGAAAGACCTGAGTGATCATGTGTTTGGTTTAATCAAAACTGCTTTGAAGCAATTCTGCCCATTATTAAAACCTGTAATTCCTTTCTACAGACATGCTGTCATTAGTCATCTAGTCAATCATCTTCTGGACAGTTTTCTTTAAAAGTTGCAGCTAATAATTAGTGAATATGAAAGTTCCATCTGGTCACAGCGTTAGATTTCATTAGACCAGAAAAGTAAGCTTAACAGTCATTACACATTTTGGTTTTAACTTTGGTATCCGAGTGTGCCTCATAATTCTTAAATGGAAATTTTCACCCATTTATGATCCTATCTTCATATTTTTGACTTTATATTTGTAATTACTTTGGTCATTTGGTCTGTCAAGCTTTGTTCTTCTGTTTTTGACAACCCTGGTCTCACCGTAGTGGGATTTCTGAACATCTTTGTGTGTATCTCAATTCTAGGTACTCCCATGGGGCTTTGTGTCAGTGGAAATTTTCTGGGGATATATGGAAGATCTGAGGCTTCACATTTTGGGCTGATCTGTTTTGATTGTAGTTGTTAGTAGTTAAGTTCATATGGTGTGATCAACTTCAAGGGGCACGGTATTAAGTGTCCTTTGAGACAACTGTTGCACTAACAGGCAAGTCTACCCTTAACTGTCTGTATTTCTCTCCAGACAATTTTTTTTTAATGAAATAATTTCTCTTTTCTGTCTTGGTAACAGCCAAAATACATTTCATCTTTCTACTTTTCTAGTTGCCTTCTAACTTATGTGAGAAGAGAGGAAGAACATCTCTCTGTCCCTTCTCATAATGTCAAGAGGGCTTTTGAGAAGAAGGAAAAAGAAAAAAAAACAAAGATAACCCAAACTCAGTAATGGAGAAACATCTGATAATTCAACTAACAGAAGGAAATTAGAAGCAATGGAAAATAAAAATGTGGGTTGCTGTTTTGATATTAACATAATCATGCCTGTCAAATATACACTCCTGGAAACTAAAAAATCTTCTTATGTGCAAAGGTTGATAAAATGAAAAGAAATTATCCTTGCACCAAAACATTTCTTTCATTCTTTTTATTTTGTTGCTATTGCCTTTGATGTTGTGTGTATTTTAATAGTAATTTGCCTAGGGTTTTGGTTTATTTCCTGGGTTCATTCCAAATCCTGTTGGGTGTGCTTAAAGAATATCACCATTCTGCAGCCAGTTGTATCTGATCCAGAGCCTGAAATGGTTATTCATGCTTTTGTTACCTCAAGATTAGACTATTCAAACTCCTTGCTGGTTGGTTTCCCTGATAATGCCTTCTATGAACTCCTACTGTTACAAAATGTATTTGCTGGAGTGATGCACTGCCTGCAAAGTCTCTGCGGTAGCTATTGATTAACTGCTCCATTTATTGCATTTAGATTATTCCATGAACCTACAAAAACTGTGAACACACTCACCATGCTTGTCCCTAAAAATGTTGTCAGTACAGACTGTTTTTCACCTGCTTCAGCAATACCTTCATCTAAATGTCTCTGTGGTCTTCAGTGGGATACTATGGACTAAGTCCAGTAACAGGAAACATGTCAGAGCTGGCCGATAATGAGGTAAATCTGTCAGATGTCCCAAAGGTAGCTTTCACAAATTATATAAAGCACTAATTTTAATAGTGTTTTATACTCATTCTGGCTGTTGTAAGCCCACAGGTGGACTTTAACTACTTTCTATGATACAACAGAATGCACTCTTCCATTCAATATTCAGTGTAGTTTCCATTAGCTCCTTTATACAAACACAAAAATGGAGCAAAGCAGCACAAATCTTAACATATAGGCTTTTCTAGTTTAATAATGACAAACAGAGGAATCTGAAAAACAAAAAGGCTTAAATTCACAGAGCTTTTAGATCTACGTGTACACATATGTGTGTGCTTATGAGAGACAAGGAGGCAGAGGAAGAAAGGTGTGCGAGGAGGGGGAGTGCTGAGACATAGACTCAAAACTGCAGACCAAAAACTTAAGCATCAATCAGACTTAAGCCTGTTAGAAATACAAGTTCTTGGCAAGTTCTGACCCAGTCAGAATTATATGTTTCAGATATGATAAGATGAAAATATTTAAAAGTCCACTGTTATTTATCTTCTCCTGCTATTGTTACGGGATGTTCTGACACTGTCTAACTTCAAACTGTTGACCCACCATTGTATCATAACAGTCATCCTCACCCTGACCCCAGTGCCATAAAGCAACCGATATCATTTACTGAAATACTGCACTGGTAAGTCCATCTTTTGTGGACTGAAATATGCCCTCTCTACTTACCATATGAGAAGCTGCAAGATTCCCCTGATCTGTCACCCAAGTAAGCACAAGTAACCTGTTTTGTTTAAGGCATCATGAGCAAACAGCAGTAGAAAACTTTCAGACAGGCCCTTTTCACAAGCACATGTGGAACTATTCTTTCCCTGGCTACCATCGTCAAGAAAGAACCTCTGTTAACACAGAAAGAAAAGTAGAAAAACATACCTTGCAGCAAATATTACCAATGCCACCCTATATGCTAATTAAGTGCTTTTAAATTGTGTACTGAGCTGTGTTGCTCTGACTTGTGCAAATGGGGATAAAATCAAATTCATTTTTGCCTTGCAAATCCTCAGAATTTATTTTTACTGTATTGCCAGGGTGTAAATGCTTTCATGTGATGTGCTTTATGCATGGGTATGAAAAATTAAAGAAGGTTGAATAACTTAATCAAAACCACATAGAGTCCACTTCTCTCTCCACAGTGAATGCTCCAGAGCAAAAGCTTGAATGAATAATGGAGATTTATAACATGCCTGAAGGTCAAAAGATTCTGGCTTGGACAGAATGGACAGAGATCAAATTCCCATTGGGGGTGGCCTCCCCTGAGACCTTCTGGACCCTGGTCTCTCTGGCCATACAATGAAAGGGATTATTCACAAAAATACCTCAGCTGATGTCCATTTTTTTGTGTGGTTTACAGAGCAAGAAGCCCAGACCCCAACCATATGGGACTACACTTGTTAAATCAACAACTCCAGTTTCACTCTCAGAATCAGGTGGGCAGCAAAAGCCTGAAAATCAATCTCTTTATGTGTTCCTAAAAAAAAAAAACAAACAAAACCAAACAAACAAACAAAAAAACCCCACACAACAAAAAAACAAGCAGGCAGCTGAACTTTCATAATGGATGCATCTGAATGTCAGAGGTGACGCTCATGAGAAGTGGAGAATTAGGATGCCATAAATGACTTTGCTGAGGAACTGCTGAAGATGAGATATGGGTGTAGCAGCAGAAGATGCTTCTAGCTGCAAATACCAAATGGGACTCATGATAAGTGGTCCAGACTGGGAAAATTTTGGGCAAAAGATGTTCATTATCCCATTCCCTCTCATGATTTAAATATACGTCAGCACATTCTATCCTGTAATATACCTGCCTTCTGCCAAGGCCTAATTAACAAAATAAATTAAAACTACAAAAATAGATTTACTAGAAATATTTGTTAGGAAATATTAAATTCCATGGGAATTATATATGAATAAATAGACAGCTTTCAAAGATCCCAATCCTTACTATCTAATTGAAGAAAAAAACAGCTATAATGTCTTTGGGAACAAATTAATAGACTTGGGAACATTTTTAGAAGCATGGGCATCACGTGAGTATAAAATTTATTAGGGGAAGAGGTAAAAGGGACATTCTCTCTTCTGTGCATGAGTAATATAGGTTAATAGTCTCAAAAATTTTATGATGGTTTGGACCAAGCTTCTTTTCTGTCTTCTTTAAGAAAGGCCTTAGACTACTGTGGCAAAAAGTAATGGCTGAGTGACCTTATCCATCCCAGCTGGGACAATAAAATCTGAATTCTCATTCAGCAATGTCAAAAGACTGTTTGAAAAAAAAAATAAAATAGTGTGTCATACTTATCCATTCACATAATTCTCAATGTTTGTGTTTCAAGCTATCCAAACTAACAGAAGCCAGATAAAGTTGTCTAAATTGTTTTATTAGTAATCCAAAGTTGAAGATAGATACTAAGTTAGTCAAAGAAAGAAAAAGGCAACTGACACAGTCCAAGCGCTGTACTGAACATAAATCTAAGAAGTATGATATCAATGGACAAAAATTAGTGTGTAGTAACTAACGTCTAATTTGTAAATGAAGTAAGGAGACAATAGGCCTTGCCCAAATCTCATTCTTGAGACTTGTCAAACAACAGCTAAGTCTTCATGTTTAATAATATCTGATCCTATAAAAGTATGCACATCATTTAAACATCAGCATTATGACCATTCATGAGGATTTGATATTTCATCCTTGGTCAACTGTATCGTATTTGTGCAAATTAACACAGAGGAAATTATATTCTGAAGTTATTGGCAATGTATTAGGCAGTTAAACTGCTTAAGTTTGTCTTGTTCAGAAACGAGAGCAATATGCCTTATTTCTTGTCTCAGAAAATCAGCAGAGAACTGTCATCAAGAAGTTCTGAATTCCCAAGGAAAATAGCCATCCTTAAGCTCATGTCATCTGCAAATATATATTTGCCCCTTAGCAATGAACCAAAAATAATTACTGTTGAAAAAATGGTAGTGTGATGCCGCATGGCTGCAGAAACAAGAGGAAACCATGCTGTCAGTCTTCCTTTATCTCACATAAAGCTTCCTGTCTCATTGAAGCATTTTCTGCCAAGAATACCAGCCTCTCAGGGAGGCTGGTAGTCACTGGAGGCAGCTAGCACTAGGTGAGTGCAACACATGAAAGGACTTGTGAAAGACAATGCAAATTATTGTGCACAGCTTATTAAATCTTGCCAGTCTCCTCAAAAAAAGCTGGCTTGAGGCAAAGGTCTGTCTGACAGCTGATCATATGATTCAAAAGTCTCACTAGACATCTTGGACTTTTTTATGGAGCATGTTATGGTTTCATTTGAGAGAAACTTGTTCTCTTCCAGCAATATCTTCAGGATTTTTGTACATAGTACAACTTTGCTCATATTTGCTTAAATGTGGAGGGGTTATACTGTCTGGCTGTAGACTGAGATTCCCTAAATATACCTGAAACATAAAACATTTAGTTCCCCTACATATTTACTGTGTATATGAAGCTTTTGGAAATATGATTTTTTTTCCTAGATATTTAAATATCTTGTCTTTTCAGTTACTGTAGGCACAAATTTAATGAGATGGAACAGAGTTTGAAGATTGCATTTACAACAAAACATTTCTATGAGGGCTGTTTAGGGTACCTTGAAAGTATCTCTTTGGCTGACATATAACCCACCTGCACTGACACTAAGAATAAACCAAGCAGAGAGAAATGTCAGCTATTGCTTTACTCCTCCTAGGGGGGAAAAAAAAAAAAAAGTAGTGAAGTGAGGGGTATATAAAAAGGCCAGTGCATAGTTTAAGGTTGGGGGGGTGTTTTAAAATCACTGAAGTGTTGACTAGTTGAACTGCAATGTTGAATTTATGGAGAAAGAATGTTCTTAAGATGAGAACAGTCACTTTCAGAACCACCATCTTGATCTGCCAACACAGTCAGGACACATACATTAAAAATAAAGTCAATGAAATCATGCTGAAAAGGAGTGAATGTAACAAGTAAGTGAGAGCTAAGTTCACTTAATGAGTAGGTGAAAATGAGTAACTGTAAAAGAGACAGACGATTGAATTACTGAGGTAGGTTATTGAGTTAGTGCTATATACCAATGTCCTTAATTACCTCTGATGATATGCATTGGGTAAGTCAGACACTTAGTGTGTTACAAAATGCTTTCAACTGTGCAGAAAATAGGATATGCTGGTGTTGAACCATGCACCACTGCAGCATACAGTAGCGCTCTGCTGCTGCATGTGATATCTTCAAAGGAGATTTCAAACACATATTTTACTTTACTACTATTCTTTACCATTGTAAAACTTTGGTTAAACTTCTTGGTAATGTAAAAGGGCAGTCAAACTGATGTTAACAAACTTCCTGGAAAACCTAATTTTTGAGACCTAGGTGCTTAAGTGCATAAGGAAGATACATCCAGACACATGTGCAAGACATCACTTAAAGAAGACAGAAGCCCTAAAAAAGTCAAAACATAGAATCATTTAGGTTAGAAAAGACCTTTAAGATTATTTAGTCCAACTGTAAACCCAACACTGCCAAGTCCACCACTAAACCATATCACTAAGTACCACATCTATGATCTTTTAAATATCTCCAGGGATGGTGACTCCATCACTTCCCTGGGCAGCCTGTTCCAGTGTTTTACAACCCTTTCAGTGAAGAATTTTTTTCTAATATCCAACCTTAACCTCCCTTAGTGCAAACTGAGGCCATTTCCTCTTGTCCTATCTCTTGTTAATGGGGAAAAGACTCCAACACCCAACTCGCTACAATGTCCTTTCAGATAGTTGTAGAAAGCAATAAAGCCTCCTGAGCACTTGAGCCTCCTTTTCTTTAAGCTAAACAATCCCAGTTCTCTTGGTCATTCCTGATAATAATTGTGCTCTAGACTCTTCACGAGCTTTGTTGTTCTTCTTTGGACATACTCCAGCACCTTTTCTTCTGGACAGCTTTCCAGACACTTTTCCCCAAGCCTGGAGCATTGCATGGGGTTATCATGACCCAAGTGCAAAACCCAGCACTTGGCCTTGTTGAACCTCATACCATTGGCCTCAGATCATCAATCCAGCCTGTCTACATCCCTCTGTAGATCATTCCTACCTTCAAGCAGACTAACACTCTTGCTCAGCTTGGTGGTGTCTGCAAACTTGTTGAGGGTATTCTCGATCCCCTCATCCAGATCATTGATAAAAGAGATTAAAGAGAACTGGCCCCAGTACTGAGCCCTGGGGAACACCACTTCCGACTAGCCACCAGCTGGATTTAACTCCATTCACCATGACTTTGTGGGCCTGGCCACCCAACCAATTTTTTATCCAGTGAGCATACACCCAACCAAGCCATGAGCAACCAGTTTCTCCAGGAGAATGTTGTGGGAAACAGTCTTTAATGAAGTCCAGGTAAACAACATCTTTATTACCATAATAGACTGAAGTCCATTTCTATGGTAATATGCAGAATCACAGTTCATCTCCCTTGATCACCAACATCATACACAAAATTGGAGCACTCCCTAGCTCCCAGGCCTTCCCAGGTTTGATTTCTGCAGAAATGAAGGTGCAAAGAAGCAGAGCTTCTTTGGATGGATGCAGAGGATGCAGAGGGGAAGAAAGAGGGCTGGCACATTCCTGAGTGTCTGTCCTCTTAGTTACCTGTACAGAGCTGCAATATGTGCTGTGACCCAGGGATCCAGAAGCACACAGGGTCTCCCAAGTCAAGTCACAAACTAAACCTAATTTGTCATACAGAAAATTATGCTCATAAAGCTATATCTGGAAATTCTTCCTTCCACATGCTTTGTCCATACAGGGGAGAGATCCCCTTTGGGTTGAGAGAGAGACAGGCCTGCCTGTGGTGCTCCAACTCCAGTTAGTAACAGGGTGAAGAATCTTAAGAAGTTCTTATGAATGGGAGACAGGTTAGGTGGCATTTTTCTGAATTGATAAGAAAATTCCTAGGATACAATATCCTTGTGTACAGCTGAAGGTCTGTGTTATTTGAAGGGGTGCTTCTTATTCAGATGAGAAGACTGGGTTTGCCAGCTTCCGACAGCAGTGCATAGGGACAACAACAGACTTGGAGTTGCATATGGCAACTTGTGTCAAACATCATTGACTACAACAGCAGTGATGTAGTGTAGAAGTCTTACTGCATGTGTGCCTTGTCTCCCCAGCAGTAAAATAATACTTGGTGTGAAGTTAGTTTAGAATATAAACTACATGGGGCAAGGTCTGCCTCATTTTGCAGCTCTTATGTGGTCTACAAAGGGGAGCATATAGATATATCATAGACTTTCTCTGATGAGCCATTATTTTTTTCTTGTTTGTGTCATGACAGCTAACTCTGACTCAGAGCATTGCACTCAAATGTCATGACTTTAATGCCTGAACCTCAGAGAATAAATTTTTTTTGATAACTTTAATTTTGATACTTTAGAGTTTGCTTCTATAACTCTACTAATCTAAAGTCAGCTCCAGTGTTGAAGGTTTTTTGCTCATGCTGCATTCTGGGCAGTATAGGATAACCAAGGCCTAAGGAAAATTAGTCATCATCAGACAGAATGTGATGCAAAGAAAAAGTGGACTACTGGGTTTTGTTATTGTTGTTTTGGCGTGGGGTTTTTTTGTTTGTTTGTTTGGTGGGTTTTGTTTGTTTGTTTGTTTGTTTTTTCCTGGGGGGAACATGACCATAGCAGAGAGTACAAAAGTAGTTCCAAGTAGTCAATATGCAAAGAAGATCACCCGTGATTAATCTATTGACTCTACTGTATTGGAAGAATTTGCCTATGTGGGATTTAATTTTTAAGCTAAGTTTGAATCATGCTGTAGGGGATATAATTAAGTTTAGATCAATATAGTAGCAGCATTGTCATTGGCACTGGCACAAAACAAACATTTTCTTTTAATAAAGCAGCATCTTGCTTTGCCTCATCTTCTGCAGTAACATACTGTTCAGTGCTGCTGCCTTTGAAGGCGACAGGAAAACCACTCACTGTGGTTCCACTCTGGAAACAAGACTGCATCTTCTATTTCTAACATGCTAACCATGTTAAGGTGCTCCTGAAACTATGTGTGAATCAAATAATTCTGAAGGTTTTATTGGTTTATATGGAAAATAAACTGGTTTTTATCCTCTCAAGTCTTTTGCTTTAACATAGTCACTTAAATATTGAATATTCAGGAGGAGAAGAAGAGGAAGAAGATTATTCCTGTGCCAAATCAAGAAAAAAAAAAACCCTAAACCAAAACAACACAACCATTTTAGAAAGATTTTGATTTTGTACCATTCAGCTTCTTTGTTCAAAGAATGAGGACAACCTCATGATTAGAATCCTGCACTAAGATTAAAATTCTGCCTTTAACCTTCTTACACACATCTTATACAGGTTTGAAAACTCCATATCGTTACTCTTTTTTCTGTGTTAAAAGGTGAAAAAATATGATCTTTTTTTCATCCTCCTGAACTCTTTCTTACCAACACATTGCACAGCAAGGCCCTTATTTTGGTTGGAATTTAGCAAACAACTGAACATTAACATTTCAATCTGAAACAAAGCTATTTTTGATGCTTTCATTGTTGTGTGTCTTGCATAATTGTCTTCTTCCTAGAAAGCATTAAATAGCTCATTCAGCATTTCTGGGAGAATCTTCACAGCCTAATAGCTGTTGACATCTGCTTAAATATGGAAATAATTTGCTTCTTATACAGCAGCTATGACCCATAATATGTATTGCATGTGTCAGACAAGGAGGTGCAGTTTTTTCCAGGGTACATAAAGGGAAGATTAATTTCTTATCTCATCCTGAAAAATGGAGAAAAAAAAGAAGACAAAACAGGACTGGGTGGTAAAACACTAAACGACACTGCAAGGTTAAAATGATATAATGCCTTTTTTGGTGGAGTCATTGTCATCTTCAAAAATTTTCATTTAATATTATGGTTTAATGATTCGTAATATCATTTGCAGTAACACCTGTGTAGCTTTACTCTCAACATATATTTTTCTTTCTTTAAATGCCCAAAACTACCTAACAAGCTTGGTCCCCGATGAGTTCATGTGCTGGGTGATCAAAAGTGCACTATCCAGAGCTATTTCAGAAAAGCAGTAAAGATACACATAGGTGAAATACCTGTTGTTAAGCCCCAGCTGGTAAACTTCAAATACATTTTCATGTATTTAGTCTACTGTCTCTGAAGCTGCAGGACCAGCAAATGACTTTTAACCCTAAAGCTGTCTTGAAGACAACCAGATACAGAGAATCTACTAAACATATCTTATAGTCCACTATGGTTAGTATGGTGACAGTATATCACTGATCTGCAGACCTAATATCTACAACCACTGCCTTAAAGCAAGCATTTGATTGTACATTCAGTCAACTCACCTTGCCTTGCCTTCCCTGACATTTATTTTTCTCTTCTGCCTTCTCTCTAGAAAGGAGATGAAGTTCTGAACTTCACAGCTGTGTGATCCAGTATTCTACATATAGGAATATGTTAATAGACAATTGTAAGCATTACTGATTCATTTTTAACAAAAAGAGGGACAAAAGCTACTATGAGGTAGTTCCAAAATTCACTGAAACTGATGGGAGTTTTTCCTCTAATATCAGGCCGTGGATCAAAGTCTAAATGTTTTAGTCAATGTTTATGGAACACAAAATCTAGAATTCAAGCTATCCTGTAACAGTTGCTGTCAGTTGTGAAGTTTCCTATTGGTGGAATGATGGTGAAAAGAACTCTTGGAAAGGAACTTGGGTTTTATTGCCTTTAAAATGTACAATGTAACTTGAAAAGTAATTATTGAAAGTTTACATTGAAATGTTGGTTGAGTTTTTAGCTGAGATTTGTGTTTAAGATCTCCAATCTCCTACTTAGAGTGTGGATCAATATGTGTTCTTTTTTTTTTTTTTCCTTAAGCTTTTAACCAAAGAAGCATAGAGCTAAACACCTAAATAATTACTCCTTTGAACTGAAACCCACTGGAGTTTCAAGATATTGCCAAGTGCTCCAGAAGTCATTCTGTAGCTCCTCATCATGTCAATGTATAGCTTATTAATTTGTACCATATTGCAGAGTGGGATCTAATTGTATTCAAAATGGTTGGGTTTTTTGTTGGTTTGTGTGGTTTTTGGTTTGTTGGGGTTTTTTTGTTTTTTTTTTCTCCCCAGATATGAGCACACTATCAAACTGATTTTCTTTACAGGATCTATTTCTTTAGTTAGTGTCAATTAAACTCAACTCTTCTGGACAAAACATTCCTAGATATAGAGGCTTTTAGCCAAAAATTTGTACTTTATGGTTAAATATATAGCAGACTATGTTTTCTGTTGTGCTTGGTACAACTGATGTTATTTGTATATACAGACAGTTTTTTTTGTGGCATGGCTCATCTCAGAAGATTTTAATTTGATACTTCAGAGCACCAAGTCTGGGTATTTAAACAAGTAAGGACAACATGAACTGTGTCTGGCATACCAATCCTTCTAAATGCTGCTCTGCAGAGAAAAATGCCTTTGAATATTCAAAATACAGTTTCAAAAAGGTGATTGCTTGAAAGTTACACATTAAATCCTACTTTTAAAATTACTGCACTCCCCCTTGAAAGCTCAACTTCTTATTTAAGAAGCCTAAAAGGGATTTCAGGATGAGGTACTCAGTTTGCAGAGCCATTCCCATCCCATTTGGTTTGAAATATGTCCCCACCACTTCATTCAGTGCTATGCCTATTTACATGTAACTTTTGTTTATTAAAGATTGATATCTGTCAGTATTTTCATAGAAAGGAAAAACTGCAGTTTTAATTATCCTCCCATGGATTATTTATGTGGAACCTTTTCTTGACTTCTCTGAAGTACAAATATTTTCAAGACACAGAGTGAATAAGTCATTTTACACCTCTGTGGCCATTAGAGGGGGAGGTTAGAGCATTTCTCATGCACAAACACTCCATCTGATAAGTCTTTGGATAAGAGAAGACTTTTGCTTTGTCCAGCCAAATCTTACAAATCTTAACAACTGAGATGGGTATACTTGGAAAAAAAAAACTTTCTTAAAAGATTTTTTAAAGTTCTTGCTTGCTTTCAATTTGACTGGGGGGGGGGGGGAACAAACAAACAAACAAACAGGGGGAACAAACAAACAAACTAACAAACAAAACCCAATTATAACTAGTTTGCCTACTTCGAAAAAAAAGTCATAGCAGCAGCTTTGAAAGTTAAGGCTACAGGCTCTGTCAAAGGAAGGAAAAATTATTCTGTGCTTCAAACTACTTGAGAGATATTATTAGTCTCCTATGGCACCAATGAGCTATTGATAGAAAAACAATCCTCTCTAGAAAGGAGTAAAAGAAGATTTTGTAATGGAATGAGTCATTCAACTTCTCCACTATTCTTACAATGACAGGAACACCACATGGAGATGACCAATTTGGGGTGCAAGAGGGCAGCAGCATGTTCACAAAACATGCTTATCTTGGCAATGGCTATGCAAAATCCATTACTCAAAACAATTTAATTTAGGTTTTGCAGGATGGTTCAGAAGCCTGGCCAATGACAACTAAAAATTTCACATGCTCCTATTTCCAAGGAGCAAGCAATTCTGAAAACAAATCTTGATTTCTCTCACTTTAGAGTCAGGTTGCCCAGGAAGGTTACTTAGGTATACACTTATTTATTTTATATATATATGGGTATATATGTACATATATATGCATGTGTCTGTGTGCTGCACTCTGCCCACACCCATTTCAGAAGCAAAACATTCTTCTATACCTTCCATGTACAGGAAGTCTGTGGTGCAGCAAGGCACGGGAGTCACCAATTGAGCTAAACTGGTTGCAGAATCTGGTCATGATCCATTTGTCTATAAATTTTGGTCTTGATGAGGCTTCTTAGACATGTGGAGTAGAAAGTAGGCTGCTGTTCATCCAACCTTAATGTCCTTTCCCATTTGCAAACTTTTAAGTTGCTCAGATTGTTTTATTTCATGTTTATTGTCATTGTTCTTAGTTCTTTGTATCCTAACAGCATCTGTCTATTCACAAGAACAAGGTTCTCCTAGATGAAAGCTTATTCTGTTTACATTTGCCTTATCGCGACTTTTTCTTCCTTTTGTATGGAGTTCCTTAAAAATTTTCATTGAAAGCCTCAATGATTTACTCACATGATGCACATAAACCAGCTACTCTTCTCTGATATCTTAGAAATGTTGCAGAAGCTTTGATCAACTGATAGCAATGTTCACCATATATTGCCCCTCCCAACACCAGCTATTTCATACATGTTTTGTGATGCATAACTGCCATGAAATTTAACTAGTTCTTTTTATTTAGAGAAGTGAAGAAAGATTTTTGGCAAGTCATTGAACTTTGAAATTGAATATCTTTCTTACTGATGGAATTGATACTTTTCCTTCCAAAATATTCAAGAAATTTAATAGGACACATATTTTTTTTTAAGGAAATTGGGAATTATGGCAATGAATCACTAATGTTACTCTATATTATAGTAGCACATAAAATCTGTCAGTTTTGAATTACTGGACTGTATATTTATCTTTGGGAAATACTTGTAAATTTAATTATTTTCAAAATTACTATTACTTAGCACCACATATAACAGCTCTCTATATATAAACACGAGCTTTTGTACATATTTGACATATTATCACAGAACATAGAGTTCCAATGTCTATTATATTTTCAATAATGATTATCTCTGAGCACATAAAATGAAAAATCTTAAAATCAGACAAAAAAAAAATCAGCAACCTTCATATGCAGCAGCCTTCAACTTGTGGCACAATATGGTTTTGAGAGATGACATTTCAGAAGAGGGATGGAAAAATCTTACTCAAAGTCATTTTGTGAAGCCCAGGTAGTTTTGCAAGTCTGCATGAAACCTTCTGTGTTGTGAACCCTGGGGTAGAGGAGATTATCTACGTCTATCAGTTCCACCAAATAACTTCTTTCTAAATAGACCAAACTGCACCTGAAAAACAGTCAGATTTTAGCATTGCCATTGCAAAGGTGTTCCAGATCAGGTGAGCTGCAGACTCATAACTGCCACACAGAATTTATCCACCCCTCTGCCGTATGACTTTAAGCAGATTTTTTTCCCTCCCTCATGGATCCATGAACAGTGAAGGATCTCATCCTTCATCTTGCAGGGCTAAATTCACACATGCCTTTAATCTCTTCTTATGGATAGGCTTTTCAAAGAAGAGAGATTTTCTCTCTGATAGCTTTCTGTGATACCTTCATTCCAAAGTGATTTCCTGTGGTAGCTCCCATACTGTTTGCACACAAGATTCTCCTTTTTCTTTATTATTTATTTGTAAAACTGTGAAAGATGGATGTGCCTATTCAGTATAGTACATTGTTTTACTGATTTTCTCCTAAGTTTTTCTATTTGTTTATACGATCATAGGAATCTCTTCCATCATACTTTCTACCTCCACACAGTCTGCTTCATGTGTAACCTGCTGTATGCCTTACACCTTCCTGTACACTGTCAGTAAGGAATGCCGAAGTCTTTATTAAAAACCATGAGAACATGTCCAAACAGTGCAAATGACCTAGGAGAACTTCCATATTTAAGTGTTTTAATAAAGTCCCTAAGGTAGAGGAAGCTGACCTCTGAAATTTATCTCTATATTACAGCTTTTCCTTCCAGTCTCGTGAATGCTTGACCTTCTAAATTAAGCCTCTTTTCTTTAGGAGAAAGAAAAGCAAACCAGTGTAATATTTTTTTACTCTCTATCTTATACACAAAGAGGATAGTGAATCCCTATCTATAAGACTAGTAAAAACCCTTGATGCAATGTATACTAGCAGCCCAAGGACAAGGAGACTACTAATGGTGTTTTTTTCCATATTTGAGTATGCTAGAGGCTGTTTTCAGCTACAGTATATTTCTAATATCAAAGAGAGGAGTAAATCAAATTGAGCATTCACATTTATGACACATTTTTTCTATGGGGTTTTTGCACATACTTCCTTTGAAGTCTTTTCCACTCTTCTGATAGATTTTTCAGTACATTTTGATGTGACAGGGGAGCCAAAGGGATACTCAGAATTTAAGGGTTTAAACCCTGACAAAAAGCCCACAGAAGTCTATGGAAGTCTTTTCATTGCCTTCCATTGGGTCTAAAACTCTTCACTGATAAACTACGCTGATGAAACCCAGGATTTGTGTACCCCCTGGTCATGGGTACATTTGTTTCTTTCTCCTTTCATTTTTCCCTACCTTTTTGTCAGCTAGACTTTCTGTCAGCCACCTTCATGTGTTTTCTTGGTTTATGTTGTGGAAGAGTTCTTGTGTTGAAAACCCAAATCTAAATCTCTCAAGCCCATACCAAAAAAATCAACCCACTAGAGTTTCTGGAGCAGAAGTAAACATGTGATGGTGCCTTTGACAAGCAATAAAAAATTGCTGTGGACATGAGGACATGCAGAACTAGCAAAGTAAATAGATTTATGCTAAATTAATGAAGTTATGCGTGTGATACTGTTGATTTAATAGTCAAGACAATAAAACATGCCAGAAGCTTCCTAAATATAGCATGGGAAGACTGCTTGGTGGTCAGTACTCCGTTATATGCAGTTTTCCAGGGTAAGCTGAGGTCTAGAGGGTAAGAACCTGAACTCACAGGTTTGCACTCAAAAGACTTCCCTTCTTGGTCCTCAAATGCTACCCTCTCAGTTCTTCCCTGCCTGACCAGCTGGCTTGACTTGGGGGCAGAGTGTACATGTGGGTGTTGAAGCAGCCCTTGCTGGGAACCCTACTAAGCCCCCTGAGGACTCCTGAACAGACACTCTGTTAAAAAGACCTTTTTCTTTCTTTCTTTGAAGAAACAGAAGAACCTGGAAAATAAAATGGTGACTTAATCATTTCAGTTTAAAATATATGAAATTAGAGACATAGCTAAACAAGCTATAGGAAGGACCT
Source organism: Megaceryle torquata (assembly GCA_024611175.1). Lineage (NCBI taxonomy): Eukaryota > Metazoa > Chordata > Aves > Coraciiformes > Cerylidae > Megaceryle > Megaceryle torquata. Next base: position 47,073 of record JANIJG010025349.1, read on the forward strand.
TTTACAGGAAAGACTTTCAACAGTCTTAAAAAAATTTAGTCTTGATTTTAAGGCAGAAAGTTTTCTGTCTTTCCTCAATTGCCATCTTAAATTTCTATAACATTTATTCTTCTTGTTTGCACAGAAGTAGGAAAAATAAAGGAAGGTTCTTATATTTCTAACAATATGTGCAATATACTGCTTCTAGGTTTTCCAGGTCCCAAATCACTGAAGCCTATGGAAAATCAATTTTTGTTGTTTTATAGAAGAAAATTCTAAAATCTATTTGTTCTCTTCTTCTCAGACTCTCTACATTTGAACTCATGGTAAGTAAGCCAGGCAATAAATGAGATAAGAGAAACATCAGTAAAATATTATAAATTACACAGTATTTCTAATTTTACTGTGAACTTTGACATATCCTGAATATATAATATCATGGTAGTAGAGGATTTATTTTGGCATTAATTTGGCATGGTCTATTTGCAGCTTTCTACTTTTGGTAACATCCTGTCCTAAACCTATTCATATAAAACTTTCATGTCGTTTCCTGTATCACTTTATCACTCATATATTAGTTATGATGCCAAATGTGTGAAACATCAGTAGTAGTGGGAAGAGACATCCAGGGCAGAAGTATGAAGCAGTTAATCTTTTCTTTTTTCAAGTTAGATAGCAGCAAGTCACACATGAAATCCATGCCTGGACAAAAGTCAAACTTCATGGAAACTGAAACTGTGCTGCATATTGTTTTCCTAGGGAGGTATGTGGCTGGCAGAAAAAGGCAAGGACTGCTGTGGAGTCTCCATCCTCAGAGATATTCAAAAGCTGCCTGGACACAGTCCTGGGCAAACAGATCGCTAGGTAGCCCTGCTTAAATGGGGATTGTTGGAACATATGACTCCTAGAGGTCCCTTCTGACCTCAGCTGTTCTGTGACTCTGTGAATATCTAAAAGAAAAACAAAAGAGCAGTAGGCACTGCTCTTAGAGCAGGTGCCAGAGCAGAGCTGATATTGCTACCAAAACCCACAGTAATAGCTCAGAGAGGCTGGGAAAGTCCATTTTCAGACAGAGTACAATGAAGCTCAGGATCAAGACAGGGAACAAGGGAGCCTTGCTTCCATATCCACCTCCACCAGCTACTTTTTGCACAACCTTGTAACTCTTAACTTTTTTGCCATCCACTTTCTTAATCTGTACTAAGTACTGGCTGACTTGAGAACTGCCTTAAAATCCATAGCTAAAAAATGCTACTACTGCTATATTTGTTATGATTGTACAGTATATGTGACAACTGTCCTGGGCAAATCACTAGACTCTGCAATAAAGGAAAGAACTAAAGCATGGAAAAATTGCTGTCTGTGGCGAAAAGCCTGTATGGCTTTGTGAAGGGACGCCATGCTGCACAAACCTGTCAGATCTCTTTAGAATAATCAGTGACTGTGAGAGAGGCATGATCTTCTCAAGATACATCCTTGTATTTCTAAAGAGCTTTTGGCAAGGTTCCTTATCAAAGATTCTTAAGACGTTAATATGACATTGATTAATAACTGATTAGAAGGTAGAGAAAGAAGGGTAGGACTAGTGGCCAGTCTTAGAGTCATCGAGGTCACAGGTAGGATGCTATAATGATATGAAGGAAGATGAGTACTTTGCAATATTAACCCGTGAGGTCTGAAAGCATGGGCAGCTAGTGAGTTGACAAATATTTGTTGGTGTTATAAAATTAGGCAGAATAATAAAAACTAAAGCTGTTGTGAAGAATTAAAGCAAGACTTCACTGGTGAACTGTAAATTGGTTAATTAAATTCTATGATGATAAATATGAAGTGATGTACCTGAGAAAAATAACCTTACTTGAGACTTATGTAATTTTGAACTCTAAATGAGCAATTACAACTCCAGAGGGAGAGAGGAGAATTACTGTGGGCAGCTCTATGAAAACATCAGCTTAATAGTCATCAGGGGTCAAAACCAAAATAGAACGGTAGGGAAAAAGGAATTAGGGAAAAAAAAAAAATTAGGGGAAAAAGCTATTAATTATGTCCCTGTGTGCCTCCAGTAACACCCACATCTTCAAAGCCATGTGCAATTTACATCCTCCTAGCTATAACCAGGTATAACAGAAGTGCAGTTTCCATTTCACAAGAGGTAGATAGTGCTCATTCCCTGGGCAAGATGTCATTCTGTGCATTTACTACAGTGAAAGGTTTCCCTAAAGCAGTCAGACATGATGACAGACAAAACAAACCAACTAAACAAACAAAAAAAAGCAAATAACCAAACAAAAAAAACCAAAAAGACTCTAAGACTCTTCATTCAAAAGAAAGATGACAGTATATGGCGGAGAAGACTGTAATAGCTGTATGCACATCTCTGTGAAAGACATGGGGAAGGTGAAAAGTGAATGAAGTATTTGTCACAGAACAAGAACTAAAATCATCAGGCCACAGCTTTAAAACAAATCAAAATATTTCCCCCAAGCACACAATCCCCAAAGTGCCTAATTAAAGTGCAGAAACTCATTCCTACAGGATCATGCAGGGACCAAAATGGAGAACATCCATCATTAGATATGTCCTCTAGTACTGAAATCCTGAAGACACTATTACAAGAATCAGGATCATTCTGTTTCCCATTTTCATATATTTCCTCCTTCAGATACCACTACCAGTCAAATGGTAAACCTTTGACCAAAGACTTAACAGCTTGGTTTTTGTAAAAAAACTTGACTGATAGTCCTTTGATGTGTTTTTCTAGACAGCCAAATTGACTGTTTTCAAGTCCTTGTGCAAGTGAGATTTTTACGTGGAAAGGTTTTGTCAGTACATCCTAAACAAACATGAACTCCATGCTCCCAGCTGTCTGAAAAGACCTTGCCATTATGTTCAGAGAGCTACTGAACCCATCTAAAAGACAGCAAAGTTATTGGAGAACTTGCTATGGTGTTGTTTAACACAAAAAAGCAACCTGCCCTGGGGAGCACTGCTCCAGACCAAGACTTCACAGGCTTACAAAACTGGACCCTGCCTGAGACTTATGCCCCCAGGCAGATTTCTTTTTCAGTCTTGGATTTCAGGAAAGAAGACAGATATTGCCTCTTAAAAGGGATGTTGCTTAACAATTTTAAATATAAGCAGAGTACCATTACAATTTCAAAAGTAATCCTGCTACAGGAAGTACCATGAGAATGGAAAAGACCTTTGGTTAGACCAACTGCAGTAAAACCATAAACTAAACAGATAAGCTGTTCTTTTTACTGTGACTAGGTGTACAGGTTGCCTCTACATTGGCCAAATAATTGAGAAATAAGCTATGTACTAATAGGTGTATCATGGATGATACAGTCCCACCTAGTAGCCCTCCCTTTACCCTGAACAAAAGTCACCCCTTCCCATGAATCAAGGACCATTCCTTCTTGGCCAACAACAACCTTCTTGCAGAAACACATACAGAATTGTGAAGAGTGCCCCAATGAATAAGCATAACCACTAGTTCAGAACGGAGAAGGTAGAAATTGGCCATTTATTTTCTGTACCTTAAAGTACCTTAAAGAGGTACTTAAGGAAGAGTAAAATCTACCCTGCATTTTAAAGATTCTTTTTAATAAACTTCAGACTTTGTGAAAATAATTTGGACTGAGAATTTAAAAAAAAAAAGGATCAGTTTTGATATACTCATGCTATGCTCCTTATTTTAGTCAATGCACTAAATATTATCAACAATTATTTCTCCAATAATAGTCCACACAATATTTCATTGCTTTCTGATTTTAATAGTAACTGACAAATTCTGAATTTCTTAATCATTTTGTTGTCTATGTTCATAAAAAGACAAGAAAGATAAAACCTTAAAACCTATCAAGATATTTATTCCTTTGCTTCCTTTTGCCTGAAATGCCTTTTCACTTTCAATTTAATTCTTGTGGAATGCTCATTCTTTATTGCAGAAAGACTGTAGTTTCATTTACAGCACTATATTTGCACTTGAAAGAGAATTTGTACAACAAAGTTTTCTGTGTGAGGCCATGGCCTCCAGAATTTAAAAACTTCTTTTGCAAATTTAATTCAAATTAAATGAATAGATGTGCTGGGTAGTTCATGACAGAAGCTGGTTATAGTGAAAACTATGTTCTTTAAAGAGACAGAGATTCCACCTTCTTGATTTCCCATCCCTCTCCTGTTCTTCAGAAAGTGTAAAGGTTGGTGGGAAAAGCTCATTAAATTTTCAAAGTTGATCTAGTACTAATACTTTGAAAAGGAGTATATTCATATTTTTATTTTGAAAAATGTTCCTTCCGTTTTGCCAGGACAGGCCCAGAACAACAGAAATTAAAAGGAGGAGGAGTCCACTTCACCTCCTTCCCTCTCCCTACTGGGCATGTCTGGGATTGTTTCAGCCCTGTCCAGTCATCCCCACCAGCTGCCCTGACAAGCCACACCATTGTTTTGGTGTCTGTGGAAGCACCAGCCTCCCAGTGCTTCAATTGTACTGACCAGTCTTTTGCCTTCTCCACTCTTCTGTATATGTAACCTTCTTTACCCAGGTTCCTCCAAGCAATTAACATTTTTTCTGTCAGAGCCCTACCAGCCCCCTGTATCTTGTCAGTTCCTGCTGGTACATAGATACTCGCTTCTGATGTTAATGAGCAGTTTGTGGAAAGGAAAACTGAGAACACTGCAGTCCAGTTTGGCTGCTTGCATACAAAACTAAGAGTTTGTTCTATCATCCATACCACTTCCATTTATTTGATTTTTTCCTTAAGTGGTTTTGGATGAAGACATGCTGCAAAGCAAAAGATTTGGGGTTTGTACTGCTGCAGGAACAGCTGCCTTGTGAATTTTATTACTAAGAAAAAAACATGATCTATAACCTGAGATAATAAGCCTTGTGGAAAATATCAATACAGCTGTGTCTAACTTTGAAGACTGGTGACAAGGAAAGAAAGATAAAAAAAAATCCATATTAGTGGAATATTCCTACACAAGTCTAAAAGAAATTAAAAGAGAATAGAGACTTGGATAGTGCTGGATTCAGCCTCTTAACACTTTCACTTGTATATGAAAGTGGCAAAATTTTACAGGTGTTCTATAAATGAAAATGGAATGCATAAGTTTCAGGTGCCTGCAAAATACTGATAGGCAATATACCATGTTTTGATGTTTTCTCTGAAAGATTTTCTTTTATTACAAATACATAAATAATGCTCTGTCCTTATAGTAGGAAATCACAACATCTGAACAAAGCCAAGCTCACTGCTTTTTCCATGCGTCCCAGAAAAAAAAAGTCAGATAAAATATGTTTGAGGATAGAGATTAATTGGAACAACATATACATTGACTCTTGAACATAGCACTATCCATGGGGAGGGACCTTGGCATCCTGGTGAATAAGTTCTCCATGGAACAGCAACGTGCCCTTGTGGCCAGGAAGGCCAATGGTATCCTGGGGTGCATAAAGAAAAGTGTGGCCAGCAGGTCAAAGGAGGTTCTACTCTGCACTACTGAGACAAATCTGGAATATTGTGGTCAGTTTCATGCTCCCCAGTTCAAGAGGGACAAGGAAATAATAGAAAGATTCCAACAGAGAGCTACAAAGATGAAGGAACTGGAACATCTTCTCTGTTATAAGGAAAGGCTGAGAGCCCTGGGGCTGTTTAGCCTAGAGAAGAGAAGACTGAGAGGGGATCTTATTAATGTTTATAAATACCTCAAGGGTGGGTGTCAAGTAGAAAGGGCCAGTCTCTTTTCATAGAATCACAGAATCATTAGGGTTGGAAAGGATCTCTAGTATCATCAAGTCCTACCTTCATCCTAACATCCTAATGGATAGATATCCATTAGACCATAGCCTCAAGTGCTACAATCCACTCGTTTTTTAAACACCTCCAGGGATGATGACTCCACTACCTCCCTGGGCAGCCTGTTCCCATGCCTAACCACTCTCAGTGAAGAATTTCACAGAATCACAGAATCACAGATTGTCATGGGTTGGAAGGGACCTCAAAGGATCATCTAGTCCACCCTCTCTGCCTGAACAGGATCACCTAGATTGGGTCACACAGGAATGCATCC
>JANIJG010025349.1:70812-108113 GCA_024611175.1 Megaceryle torquata
TTCCTTCCTTCCTTCCTTCCTTCCTTCCTTCCTTCTTTCTTTCCTTCTTTCTTTCATTCTTTCCTTCTTGCAGGTAGACAGAGTTTTTAGTCCCTTGCTCAGAATCTATTCCAGTGGCTTTTCAGTAGAAGCCCTATTGAATTCTTCCCTACAGAGACCCAGAGAGCCTTTGTGGATAAATGCAATATCAAAATATGTTAGCAGTGGAAATATTGAGAGATGTTTTCCTTCGTATTCTGGTCTATGCGATTGCAGGCTGGATTCCCTCACTGGGTCACAAGGTCCTTATGGATCAGGCAAGTGTATCAAGTACATCACCTATTATCAGGTATATGGGAGAAGAAAGTCTATAAAGGGGTGATAAAGAAAACTCTGACTCCGTTCCATCCTGCATGTAACTAGCTGAAGTAGGCAGCTTGATGCCCACAGAAAAAGTAAACTGAGTTGGAACCAGTGGTTGAGAAAGCAGCAAGGTCAGGGTTGTAACACTGCAGGTACACCTCTGCCACAAAAGAGTACCAGCCCAAGAGCATTGTTTCAGTAATATGACCCTTGGGATGAATCTTTGCACATCAGGGTATTGAGTGTGGTGGCCACAGGCTTCAGCGGTCTGTTTTCTTTGTAGCTTTTCTGGTGCTGCAAAGGTAAGTTGTTTCCATGGACTGGTTTGTGATAACAGACATTTCTGATGCTCTTCTATCCCTCTGAAAGACTGTAAAGGCTGGAACACCTCCAGCATGGGGTCAGCAATGACAAACCCTCTGGGTTGCTGCCTCAGTGGTGGTCTGCATGGCATGGTGCTGCCTGTCTGGGGATGGCACTCACATCGTCACACCCAAGACATTTGCACAAATTTGAATGCAATCACACTCTTATAGTGTCCATTTGTAAAGTCCTTTTAGAGGTCAGTAAGATGGTAGAAAGAGCTAGGAGGTTCTCATGAAGACAAACAATTTCAGAGTGGTCTAATTTCCTTCCTTGATGGGGTAACAGGTCAAACCAAAGCGCAGATGTGATACTGAAGTTGTTAAAGATTTTTTACTGTCTCACACAACAATTTCATAAGAATTTTGGAAACTATTGTCAATATAGTGTTTTTAAATGGATACAGGACTAGCTGAAAAGCCTTCCTGAAAGAGTAGTTATGGATGTTCCACTGTTAATATGGGAGGACATTTCCAGTGAGGTCAGTCCTGAATATAAGTCTATGAAATAATTTCAGTGATGATCTGAATGATAAAATAGATTGCATGCTTATAAAATCTGAGCATGCTACCAAGCTAGCAGGGGTTGTAAGCACCTTGAAGGACAGGATAAGAATTCAAAATGATCTTGATAAATTGAAGGAACTGAAATCAATAAGATGAAATTCAATAAAGACAAGTGCAAAGTGATACACTTAGCAAGGAGAAATCAAATGCACAAATACAAAATGAGGAATAACTGGTGAAGCAGCAACTCTGCCAGAAGAGGCCCTGGGGGCATTGTATACTGTGAGCTGAATATAAATTAGCAATATGATTCTGCCTTAAAAATGGCTGATGACATTCCAAGATGTATTAATATAAGTTATTACAGGAAGTAGTTGCTCTCATTTACTTGGTACTGGTTAGGTCACTGACAGACTATTGTGTCCTGCTCTGGACAGCAAATTTAGTAAAAGAGCAAAATAACTTAGAAAAAAAGAAACAATAAAGATTAGAAAACAGTAGAATGTAAAAGAAGACTGAAAAAAATATTTTGGTTTTAGTGACAACAAAAAACAGTTTCAAAAATATAAACAGTCCTTTGCAAAAAGCACAGTCAAATTGTTTTGTTAATTGAAGGAGAGAGAAAGTTGGCTTAATTTGCAGAAAGAGAGAATCAAATTTCTTATTAATAGAAACAAAGGGACTATAGGCACTGCATTGTAGAATATCCTCATGGGGTAGGTAGCTTTTAAGACTGGTTGGAGAATCATCTTTTAGTGCTGGCCTAGGTATACCTATCTTGCTTCACAGTAGGAAAATTAATTGAATAATATGTCTTTTGTTCTTTAACACTATCTGAGGCAGCACTGTAGAACTCCAACTCCATTTTCAGTTCTTGCTTTAGGAGTTGTCTTGCTCAGTTATTAATTTCAACAAAAATCCTGGAGATAAGGTTGGACTGAAAGTGCCCTTTTTAGAATTGCATTGATAAGATGCTGACACAAGGGTCAATTACTTTGTGAGCACACATTGCAGCACTGGACAAACACAGAATAAAGCCATAATTTCTAACCCATTGGATCTACAATTTAAGATGACAGAGCAAATGAATACAGGAAGGTGAAGGTGCAGAAGAACTTCAGGAGATTATATTAATAAGCACTGGCAGTGGTACAAGCATGGGAAATGTGTACTCAGATTTTTGTAGGTGTTGTAGCCAAAGAGAATGTTGAAGTAGGATCTGTATGAGAATAAAAAAGTACCTTTCCAGAGTAGTCTTTTCCAAGCACTGGAACAGGGAAAAAAAGTAAAATATATTTTTGAAAATGTGAGAGGCTGGTGACAGAGATTGGTTCTGGGGCTAATCAGAGAGTGCTTACTTTTTTAGTGGACGGTAAGTGATAGATCATAGAAAGAGACCCTGAGAGAAAGCAAATGCTGGTACACTAGAGGGCTAATGTGGATTTACAAAGACAAGGATGCTATTGTTAATGTGGCAGGTTGGGAAAATCAGATGTACAACATTATTCTGGATGGACACTTTAGAAAGGCTACTTTTGCTTAAGATGTGAGGTGGCCACCTAGACCCTGCACAAGAATTTTAGTTGTTTGGATGGATAAGAAAATCTGTATATTTGATACACTGTGTGGAAGAGTCTTGCATAGTTTTGATGTGAGAACTGAGAAAGAATTCAGGTAACACCCAGGCAGCAAGGCTAAGTGACTGTCAGGATAACGGAATTGCCAAAAGTAAGGGAGAAAGCAGCAACAGAGAGGATTTGGGAAGAGAGCTAAGAAATATTACTTTAAAATATCACAAAATGAACTCCAGGAAGACAGGCCAGATCTGAGACAATCACATTTCTTGGTCATATGTCCCGACCTCTCTAATATATAAACCTTTCTGCCCATCGACACAATCAAGACAATTCTTCATCTGCAGGAATGTTTCTGGAGAGTATGATGCAGACAGAAAGTGCAGAGGCACCCCACTATACAGGAGCAGGGGAGAACAGAAAACAAATCTGAAAAACAGTGAGAAATAGGAATAGGAATTGGAGAGGAAAGATTCAAAAGAGCCATAAGAAATCAAGATGGATATCACAAGACACATGACCAGTGAAGTTAACTACAACTCTGTACTATTTCTTAGTAGGGGCAAGAAGGAGACAGTTCTCTTCCCAGAAACTAAAGCCATAACCTGCTGGGACCATGAACTTGTTGTCATTCAGACTGAATAAATGCATTTCAGATTCTCTTCTCAAAGCTGGGGAGGCTTTATAAGTATTTCAAGTGACCATCTGTTACTGAATGCTATAATATTTGCACATTTTACTCAGGTCTGTACATAGCCTCTTTCATACTTAACCGGTACATAAACTCTGTAATGTATTTCTGGTACTCCTCAGCTCATGATAAATGACATTTGCCCTGACATGTCAACTCCTATACTCTCCAGGACTACTTCATAAAGCAAAACCACCACCTAGCACTGAGCACACCCCTCTCCTGTAGCTGTTGAATGAGCACTGGGACATGAACTGTATGCAAAGCCTTGGTGCTGGAGTCTCAGCAAGGCTTTCTGCCACTACCTGAGCAGATGTCCACATTAGTCATCAGTGTATGCACTTTTGCTCAGTGTAGTCCTTTCTGATCAGCTGGAAATGGCAAGAAGATACTCATGCACGAAGCCTCTTATTTAAGCAAGGAAAATGCTAATAAGGGAAAGAATACTGTCTGTGACAAAACCTTCAGGGACAACTTGATGAAGCTAAGCACAGGTCATTTGGGTTACATGACTTTTTTTTAGTGCCTCTAATATTTTCAGAGTAATACTTAACATTTCCCAAGGGAAAGACTAATGTTTATTAGCTGAAGTATTATGAAATTATAATAATTTTATATCTTGGGCAATAAAGATGTACAGTGGGTAACATTTATTCTCTCAGAGAGACCTGGAATTCATCTGTAAAATAACTGTTCACTTTCTCCATTATGAATAGACTGCTGTTATTCATAATCTTTTTAAGTGTATTTTTTCTTTTTATTGAAAAACTATCTTTTTTTAAATTTCATTTTTGGTTATCTCAGATGTCTCTTGCTATGAATAATGAAAAATTAAACAGTTTTACTGTAGCAAGAGGCCACTTAGAGCAGGAAGATGAGCTGAGTCATAGGGAATGCATGGTCTTTTTCCTCTGTCGTGCTTTCCACAAGGCCTCCCAGCATCACTGGCCCTGGCTCCACTCCACAGAGAATAACATACCATAGCAACTGCCTACATTCAGATAGAAAGGTACAAGGTACAAGGTCTCTCCTTTTTATACTGGGAAAGTACTTCTACTTTTAGAGTTCCCTAATGCTTGGTCTTACCATCTATGCTAAATGCTGCTGTGAATTTTGCAAATTGATATCCAAGTCATGAAATGAGATGGCTACTGGAAGGGGAACCAAAAACTGCCTCTCCAGCTTGATAGTCTCTTTTCTAGGTGTAATTTTCTCTATTACTTATCATTCAAAGATCATAAAATATCTTTTCATGACCCTCCTGTAATGTGCTCTGTTGCACTGAATTTAAAAATTGAGATTACAAATATAGAATAAGGAGAAAGAAAGAGACTCAATTTCAGGTCCAGTGAACAGGCTTCATTTCCTCTCACTTCTTGCTCCAATGGCACTAGAGATTTATATCTGCAGCCATGGCAGAGGAATTGGTCTAGGCACTGAGGGAGATGAATACTTCAGAAACAATGGACAAATAGTTCAAAAACCGCACCACCATTTCTTTCTCCATAGCTGTAGGGGGTTTGTATTCTCTTCTTGAACAAACTGCATGGAAATATACCTAATATATATTCAAGAAATATCAGATAATATCAGCCAATATTTGCAGCTTCTTGGAAGTTTCAAAGTAAGCTGAAAAAAAAGCTTTATGTTCTCAGCCTTAGAAAAATATCACCAGAGCTTTAAACACAGCGTTAGACTACTTGCCTATGTATATTTTTGGCTAGAACTAATTTAAGGATCTCCCATAGCTTTCTATCAGTGCATGTCTTGGGGAAAAAAAAAGAGCACAAGCCTCTCTTTTTCCTATGCCATTGTTGAATTCCCAGGAAGAAAACAAATGCAGACCCACCATGTATGACAACAGCCAGTCCAGTGTCCTTATCACGGGATGCTCCTTGTTTTCTGTGGACTTTCACATCTAAGTGATTCAAGCTTGCTGGGGTGCCAATTCTTGCTACATTTTCCCCATTTCTCACTCTGTGGACACATTTTGGGTCCCAGGTGTGAACAAGCTTGCACTACATTAAAAAAGGGTGAAAAGCAAGAGGAGTCAAAACCATCATGGTAACACTGGAGTCTCATAAAAAATATCCGCAGTGACAAATACCTTGGCACACATCAGAAGGGTCAAAGCTTATAGGTGCAGCACCCTGCACAGGGCACCTCTCCTTTTAGAAACGGGAGACCCTGAGGGAAGCCAGGAGAGTACATGAGCCCCAGCACCTATGGGCTGGTTTGCAGCTTGCTGGGCTGCTCGATGGGTGCTGCCTGTCATCCACCACGCCAATACATGCAGGGCTGTTAGGATCCTCCAAGTGTTCTTTTATTGCTGATCTCAGATCATCAGTTAATGAAATAAGGCGCAAATCATTAATCACAATGCTGGGTTACTAAGCAAATTGTCATTGATTGCCTATGTTAGGAGAGAATTAGAATCATGAACTTTGAGTCATTTTACATATGAGGCCAGAAAATACTCTCATTTATACTCATTTTGGAGTTTGTAAAAAAACTTCGAGGTGCAAGTCATCTTTTTCTTTGTTTTCCTATTAGTCATATTTCTAGGAGTTATAGTAACAACCTACCTAGCACAATTTTATCATAGGTACAAAATTCTCAAGACCATTTTAAAAGATCCTATTTTTTTTAGGAATTTGTAAGACCTTTAATGATATACACTTTTTAAGTAAATATGTGACATCATAGGGCAATCATTAATGAAATAAACATCAGTAAGATGTAAAATGCTAAGACAACATTGACTGAAAAAAATATTACTATTTTAAAAATAAAAATGAGACTTAAAGAAAAAATCATTACTAGAAATCAGAATGCTGCTTTATGGACCATTGCATTATGAAAACATAGCTGCAGATTGTTCATATGAAAGGGAGATAGAGTTTGCATTGAGATATGTAGATATACCCTAGACACATATTTTGTATCAATGGTATTTTGCAATTAACTGTTTATCTTGCTATAATATTTGAGCATCATCAAATTGCATGAATGTCAACAACTGACATAAAAAATACTTAGGATCATTCTTATCATTAGTAAAGGGAGTCGCCATTACTTTTTTTCACTACACAGAGTACAGATTTCATGTGTGTGTTGTTAACGGTTTTTCTCTGCTTATAAATGCACAGTTCTTGAAGCATTAAGATCCAGCCAGTATCAGTTTCTGAACCTGTTAAGCTAGAAAAAAGCACAAAAAGAAAAAATCAAACATCTCAGTTGTTACCCTCACACATTTCTCACCTGCTCCTGGCCTCCTGTTTCCATGGCTGTCTGAAGATGCAAGTGCTTCTGTGGTGCTTTACATTTCCTAAGAGTGTCTTCAGATACATAAAAATGAAATAATAATCTTTCTGTATTGAAAATAGGTAAAAAATGGAACTTGTGGAGAGTGGATAACATTAATTCGTGAGTACACACTTTCCTGCCCTTGACCTCTGGAGAGGAGAAACAGCAGAACCAGCTTTCTTGGTTCACAGCCAGTGGAAAACTGGATATAGCTTGTCAGATTGTCTTCAGTTACAAATCCAGGACTTAAACTCTTAATTTATAATTTGAATTTAACTTCACTTTTAACCAAAATCTAGACATTATGGATGTACACCCATCCTCTCCTTCACCCTCAGGGCTACAGCCTCAAAATGTGAAAGGAGATTAATGGGCACAAAAGGAACTCCTCAAAATTCCCACAGGCAATAGAGTAACTCCAGCCTTTGGGACTGAAAGGAAAGCAAACTTCATTTTAGTGGGGCAGCAGGGAGAGCATAAGAGTTTAATTTTCCTACTGGGAGCAACATAACATGAATTTCTGACTCTTCACTTCTAAGGACTTTATCCTCAGAGTCACATGTGTCCTAGGGGCTAGCAGGTTCTGCTCTCCTCTTCCCTGCTACTGAAGGCTCTGGCCACACCATGTCCTAGGCTGCCTTCTTGTGTGGGAAGGGCAAGAGCTGCTTTGCTTCTCTCTGTACAACTCCCTGAGCTAGAACAGAAGGAGCATTTATGTCAGTGTAACTAAAAAAACACCTTAAGCAACCTGAGCAAACTGAATTGTCCCAAAGAGGACATCATGCTTCATGTGAACTAAACACAGAAGTCCCTGTAACCAGGCTTGAATGACAAATTGTTAGCTATTGAAGGTAAACAAATGAGGAAATGTAAGTGAAAAATAAAACACCTTTTTAACAGTATGATTTGCTTTGGGGATTCCAGAGCTTCTGACCATTTACAAATGGTCAGAAGATAATTATCAGTCTTACAGAAGTGTTTCTTTCTTTTAACAGAAATATCTACCCTGTGAGCATTTACATCTGAGCTAACTAGCTGGTCTTACTTACAGTCCATGGAGAGTGATAGGCATGCTGAAGGTCTCTTCCCTCTCATCCTAAGGTAGAGGGTCTGAAATACAGTGAATGGAACCTGTAGCAGAAGTGCCCATTTCTTTCCACTGACTCTAATGGGAGACCTACACAGGTGAGGTCAGATTAGTGGCCTACAATTTAGATATCACTGTTTGTACAGAAAAATCCTCCATCAAGAAAAATGCTCATTTTTTTTTTTTCTGTTATAACAGATTTGATTCCTCTATCCCATCTCTCTCATAACAAACAAAACAGCTTGTCAAACTAAAGGTTAAGCTAGAAGGTAAAAACACAGGTAGAAATTACTTCAGCACAAGGATTAATTTAACTGTAAGATAGTTGCATAAAATTATTCCTTGCAGCATACCACTCAACACAGTATTTTTCATACATGTCTGAAATAGGCTACTGATTTTACTGATGACTACCATAGATTTTGGCTGTCTTTTCCGTTTCATAATCACTACTCCTTGACTTTTTTATGTTATGCCATTGCTCAGATATTAATGCAATCCTAGCAGCAAGTGTTCAGTAGCCCAGATGAGATGCCAAAGGTTAGTAATGACTTTTGAACAAACACTGCTGAAGTGGTGGCACATACTTGAAAAGGCACAATTTTTCCCAGCAGTTCAATATTGTGTTTTAACTTTGTACGCAGTTAGCCTGTGGGTGACTTTTTCATTTGTCAGCAGCGCACAACACAGCACTACCATTTTGCATTCTAGTAGGAAAGTGTTACTTCAACCTAATTGACTCTTTTTGCTGCATGGAAATTATTTACCTAGAAATACTACAGTAGAGATCCAAATTGCTTAAGAAAAAAAAAAAAAGAAAAAACAACCCCACAACCTTGGGACTTTTTAGAGGATGAAGACATTGTACTGTGGCAGTAGCCACAGTAGTTTTGTTAAAGCTAAAATGATGTTGCACTGAACAAACTCTTCTTAGGCTGTTACTTTCTCTTGGTTGTTGAGTTTGTAGGGCAAGACGGGAGGGCTGTTCACCAAAGGAGAGGGGAAGGAAAAGTTATTCAAATATCAGTCCATTTAGCTGTATTTTAATTTTGTTCCAATCAGATGGGCTGAGGAATGTAAACTGCACAAGTACTGAATTTCTTTTGGATAAATTGAGTATATTTTTTACATTGTCTTGACTTTAAAAGCTAAGCTGGAAGAATGAGGCTGTGATACCCTTACTATAATTAATTTTGCTTTTTAGAAATACATAAGAAGACAGATCAGATACTGCATGACCATAGAAAAGATAAAACTAGGACTTAGCTCTAAACAAGGGAACAAAAAAAAAAAAAAAGAGGACTGAAAAGTTTCACAGACAAACCAGTTAAATGTCAATTCCCAGAAACATACAATTCTGATTATACAATCAATCAAACTGTTTGTAAACAAGTAGGAAATAGCAAGAAATAAAAAACTGTCAGCATGGGTTTGTGAGGAACAAATTACTTCTCTTCTAGGGTAGAATCACAGGTTTTGTGATTGGAAGAAAAAACATACAGTATTCACATTTTGGCTTTTGCTGCCCTTTTGACTCTATCGTATGATAGTTTTGTAACCAAGCTTGGCAAACTTGGAGATGATGGAACCACAATAAGAAACAAAATTATTTGGAAAGCAAAACTGAGGAAATAATTGTTGGCAGCTCATGTAAAGCCAGAGGGAATTTGGAGAGGGGATTGGCAATGTCCTGTCTAGAGTCTGGGGCTGCAATGAATTTTTCTTTGGGAATAGGGAATAAAATCCCGTTTATGGACCTTGAAGACAATGGGAAGCTCAGAGGACCTGCTGAACAAAAACAGAGAAGTGTTCTGTGGGAAGATCGCAGTGCAGAATCATAAACAGGACTGTCAAGTATAAGCCACATAAACAAACCCTACATTTTTGTCAGCACCCACAAGGCTTCAGCCGGGGTACTATGCTCAGAAAGCTCCATGTTTCAAGACAGGTCTAGAAAACACAGCCCATGACTGAAAGATTGAAAACTCTCAAGAAAATCTGAGATACGTATCATAAAGCCTTTTTTGCTTTTGTAATGGGTGGATGCTAGTAGGAAGGGAACAAATAGCTCTACACATCAATCCAGGGAGGGCATGAGGAAGCAGTGAGATGAAATTGTAAGAAAGATTTAGATTAAATAGGAAAGCTCCCTAGAAGGAAAAAGATAGTAGAGTCTACACCATGGGACACTTCAAATAGCAGGTTACACAATGCTTGTTAGGAATGAGTCAAGTACAGCTGATGTTGCCATAAAGCAAAGGACTTCTTAGATCTCTTTCGTGTGTTTTCTATTTTTTTTCACTACTTTTTTATTACTTCTATATTTCTCCATGACAAAACCTTACACTCTTCTGAGAGAGAAAATGAGATGGAATATTTAAAATGAACAACCTTGAAAAGATATCTTACAATAATGAATACAGTCTTTGCTCTTAACCTAGTCCTCAAACGGTTTCAGCAAAACACTCATCTAACTCTTCTAACTCGTCTAACTTTCAGGCTGTGACAGGACCAAATGACTTAGTGAATGAACTTATGATCTCAACTTCTAAACATAATCAAAATATTTCATCCTCACATGTGTGCAATCTGCAACATTATGAAAATGAAGAGCCGAGGATGTTATTTGTGCTCCTTAATTACATACTGTTAAATGAAAGGAGACCAAAGAGGAGACATAAGTGTTGGATCTCTGATCCTCTATTTGCTACCTGTCTTTTCCTGAAGGCCACCAACTAGTAGGGCCTCTCTCTGAGGCACTACACAAGCATAGTTTGGGCAAGAGACCTCTCTCAAGAGGCAGTGCAGATGTGACTTTGCCCAGCTTGGTTCTCTGCCAGATTCCTCTTCCAAGAGACCCCCTTCAGACTTTGCCATCTCAAGAACCTCCTTCAATCTCTCCTGAAGAAATGCCACATGTGGCTCACTGTCCTACAATATAGAAACCCCTGTGATGGATCTCACCACAGCTTTCATGGTGTCCAAGAAACTCCAAGCTATAAAAATATACAAAAAATGGCACAGAAATGCCACTGGAGCCTCACAGGTGACTCAGGACACTACACAGAGCCAAGGGCTATATCAGACAATCTGCTCAGCCTTAAGGAGATAACTTTACAACACATAAAGGTGACCAGTGATCAATACCTGTCTCTCTTCCATTTAGCATTGTGACCACAATCTGTCTTCAAGTTGCCTTGCAAAGAAGTATGATTAACTCTGCAGTTCTTTTATATCTTTTGAATGGAAATGTTTAAAAACCAGCAGTTTTATAGTTAAAATTGGATATTTAAAACCCCTTCCTTATTTCCACACATGGATTTGACTTCATACCTACAATGTAAACTTAATAGTTCATATTCATCATGTGAGGGATACATTTTTAAATAGTTTGAGAAGATATTGTAATGTGGTAAAAGCTGTGTATTTCCCAGCAATCATTTCTAACTGAGGCATCAGTGAAGTTCCTTTTTTGTCATCAGCAGCCACTCCAGCAAACAGCCAGAACTGCCTTCAGGTTCTAAGTGGCAAGTATTTTTTTGTTCTGAAAAAATATAGGTGGGGTTTGGTTTTGGTGGGTTTTGGGTTTTGGTTTTGGTTTTTTGGGGTTTTTTTGGTTTTTTTTTTTTTTTTTTTGTGAGCAAGAGATATGCAGCTAATAATTGCCTCTTTTATATATATATATTGTTAATGCATCACTAACCACAAAATAATGTTGCCACCAGGTATTTCAAGTTTGTGTAGAAATAGAGGAATTCTGTCTGAAATGTGTTTTGTGAAAATTATGAAATGTCAGAAATGTTTTTTTCTCATAAATATGAAAAGTAGAGTTTTCATGGACAGCAGTGGAAAAAGGAACTGAGAATTCAAAGCAAGTAGAGTGGAGAATTGAATGTAGGTTCATGATAAATTTGCTTGAAACGTCCACTGGATATAACCAGGACTCCAGTTCTCTTCAGTGGAAATTCTATCCTCAGGCAATAAAAATTTTGTCATACCTGATACATAACTGTAAAAGGTTTTCATTTCAACAAATCAGACCATTTTGAAGAAAATAAATGAAAGAACATTGTCATGGTTTAACCCCAGCAGACAACTAAGCCTCACCCAGCAACTTGCTCCCTCCCCACCTCCAGTGGGATGGTGGAGAGAATAGGAAAAGTAAAAATGAGAAAACATCGTGGGTTGAGATGAAGACAGTTTAATAGCTAAAGCAAAAGCTGCACACACAAGCAAAGCAAAACAATTCACCACTTCCCATCAGCAGGCAGGTGTTCAGCCACCTCCAGGAAAGCAGAGCTTTCATGTATAACAGTTACCAGGAAGACAAATGCCATCACTCCAAACATCCCTCACTTTCAGCTTCTTCCCCCAGCTTTCTATACTGAGTATGACATCATATGGTGTGGAATATCACTTTGGACAATTGGGTTCAGCTGTCCCAGCTGTGGCTCCTCCCAACTTCTTGTTTACCCCCAGCCTACTTGCTGGCTGGGTGGGTGAGAAGTAGACAAGTCCTTGATTTTGTGTAAGTGCTGCTCATTAGTAACTAAAACATCACTGTTTTCAGCACAAATCCAAAGCATAGCCCCATACTATCTGTTCTGAAGAAAATTTAACTCTATTTCAGCCAAAATCAGTGCAAGCATTCCTAAGCATTTCTAAGTCTGGGACACCTACACATAACAGTTGTTAATTTATAGCACATTCTAGTTTGAAAATAGTCTGGAGAATGGAAGCTGAATGTCCCTGGTTTGCATCTGGATAAGCTTCATGACAATTATAATTCATTCTTTCACTATGTTACATTCTCTGTAGGCCTCAATTATGATTTTATTTCCTAACTACAACTTCTTTATAAATCCATATAGTGCATGTCCTTTTTTGGCCCATAAGTGACATTATTCTAAGCTCATTTTAGAACCATACTCCTTTTACTCACCAGATGGCAAATACTCAAAATTTTGTGGGCTAAATTAATTCCTGATCTAACTCCATTGACCTCTTTGCACTTACTCAATAAATAATATGAGGCCTCCTCTGATTTTATCAGCTATTTGCATGATTACAGAAAGTAACAAGCATTGGTTCCCATGGATTGATCCCCCCATGTTAACAATCCCAAATTTGAACTGGGAATCCTCAGTCCCATGAGCTGATAATGACAGGAGCAGATGTGTCTGGATTTTTGGGCTAGTTGAAACCTGATGAGTTTCTTTCTTTTCATTTCATAAGGAAAAGATAATACATTTAAATTGCTTTCCACACCTAAGAATTTGTGCTCTCAGTGTGTTTGAAGGTTGATGAGGAAGACAGCCAGCATAGAGTGCAGTATCTGCATGGAGGGAGTAGTCCTCCTCTGTGCTGTGAGCTCCTCTGTGAGTACTGATCCCATGAGTAGGGCAGCAGGATGTTTTTGTGCATCTCTCCAGTTCACAGTGTACTGGATCCTAATGAAAATCTCACAGCATAGTGGGTCACACCATGTGGTTGCTCAGGTTGAGGATGATTCTTGACCCTATGAGTGTGAACATTTCTTGGGTAAGTTGCTCATTGATTATCATTGCCTTGGGTAACAGTTATGACCAGATCTTTGTCTTCTGTGGGCATAATGCTGTGCCACCCTACAGATGACCTCAGTCCTTTGGTAAAGCACTCAGGAATCTAAACCGAGCTGGCCAAAATGGGTTTAGTGTTTTCTGAATGATCATTTTTATATTAAATAAATAACAAAACAAAAACCAGACAAAACAAACAAACAAACAAAAACAAAAAACCAAAAAGGCAAATTAATCAAAACAGAAATGCTTTGTAGGACCACTATAAATTCTGAAAAAAAATCCATTGTTATTTGGTGTAAATGCATGTATACAATGACTATGCAAATGTTTGGATCTAGGGATCAGCTGTTTGAGAGACACAATAAATGACAATTTGAAATCCTCTGCTTTATCTTGAAGAAGGGAGGATTCAGCTGCAGATTTACACATCTAGGCATATACATCCATTATTATAAAAGCATATGAGCATAGAGAACATTTTGTGCATTTTCATCTTTCTTTGATTGACAAATGGATACAAGTCAAACCAACAAGGAATGAAACAAAAATTTTATTTCAGTTAGTCTTTGATATTGAATAAGCTAAAACCATCACCTCTTTAAATATTAACATGGTGTCTGAGCTCATAGTCTGTTAACTGAAGTGTGTTTAGGAGTCCTAAAATACAATGTTCTTTTCTTCCTTGATCAAGATTGTAAACACTTCTTGTAAAATAGACTAGGATTGCATAGCCTTTTTTTTTTTTTCACTTCTCTCCAAAGGATTTAATATATTCCAGAAATATAAAATGCATTTGACTGCTTTTAACAAAGTATGATGGTATATTGTATTTCTCAATAAGGAGAAGACTCCAAACCATCTCACGTACAGATGAAATGAACCTTCAGTCGTATGCAAAGTTCTGCCAAAGGGACAAGCCAGGGCTGTTATGGTAAGGGCTTATGACATTCTCCCAGGTCTTTTGTAACACAGGATACAGGCACACAAGCTCAAAGTGTCTATTCAGCTTCTTTAATATCATTTTCTATACCTCTCTGCTGAGTACTCACAAATCAGCTCCTTCAATCTGAAGCTCCTTTTCTGAGACTGAATCAACATTTCAGACTGCCTCTGAAATTTCTAAGCTTAATGGCCTTGAAATCAATCTCTGTTTTTCCACCTGCCACTCTTTCTTGTAGACAACCTTTCTACTGTGATGACAACACCACCTCTCCTCCTGGTGTCTGACTAAACACTGCTCCCATTGTGCAATAATACCCAGCCATTTCCCAATCTTGCTGTCTTTTTCTTTCCCAGTGAAGTTCCAGATGTTTTCCTTCACGTCAGAACAAAAAAGCTCAGGACCTTTATCTGCTTCCATTTTGATCTCTACAATTTCCTCTTCTGTCATTTCCTTGGTGCTCACTTCCCTGTCCCATACAGACTGCTTCCTCACAAATGGATTTGACTGTTTCCATCTCAGACATCCCTGTTCTCAACTTTCAAGAACATCTTCATGACAATTTTTAAGTGCTTACCCTTGTGTTTGACCCTTTTTGCCCAACCATTCACCTGAAGGAAGGTAGAATTTCAGCCTTGATATGCGTGGGTTGAAAATCAGCCATCTCTATCAGGGAAGCCATTGACTAGTGCTATGAAGGTATTATGCCTATGCTAAAAGCAGAGTCATGTTACATTTATTTATACATATTGCACTGTTAATACTACTTAGAGAGTTCATATGCTTTCGCATCCACCTGCATCTGCTAATGTGGACATATGCTTAGATTTACATTACTGCTGCCTTTCTCCATCAGGTATGTCTTGATAGAGCCATTTATTCACCTGAGTGACTCAGGCAGACACAGGTCAAGAAAGAAGTATATTTAAATATACCCATTATGGTGCAGGATGAGTAATAGAACACAGTTTATGCTTCATTGTCAGTCACATTTCTGGAAATCCTGTCTGCTCCAGAAAGTTGGACATGAATCCAGCTGCAGCAGGTGGAGCTTCAGTTTACATGCCAGCAACTGTCGTCATAGGAAGGATTTAGTAGGTGTAAATGCCATCTTACAGAAGTGTCACCTAAGTTCCTCTGTGTTGCTAACAAATGTTCACCTTTTGCTCAGAGTAATTTCATTGAACTGCCATCAGTGAGGAAGTGAAGCTAACTTTCCCCCAAGGGTAATGATTCAGTGTGCTTCATAAAACAAAGTGTGAAGCCTGAAATAAAAATATTAGACAATATACTCTGTTCCTGTGAAATACATAAAAAGGAATTACTCCTCAAAGTAATACTATCCTGTGTCTGCATGAAAATCAATACGCCTGCTGATCTATTTTATCTGGAAAAGGTGTCTCCCTCTTTTAGGCTCTATTATGCAGATTGCTGTGGAATTGAGATAGTTTCCTTCTGAGTCCCTCTTTAACAGAAGTATTTTCTGTGGCCTTTTATGGCTAGCCATGTGCCCTCAGGGTTACAAGAATATCTACCGCAATTGTAAAGGAAATTAGAATCATTCTACATCTGTCATTTAAAAGGGAGGTTAAAAAGAAACCAGGAATATCATAATGAATGTGAAAATAGGTCCACCATGTTAAATAAAAACACTTTTTTTCCAAAACAATCAAGTTAAGGGACAATACTTCCTGAAGACCATAGGCTTTTTGTCAAGCAACAATTTAATCTTCAGTAGATTGTGACACCTGTCACCTAGGAAACTATCAAGCATATATATATTTTCTACATTTTATGATCGTTCTTTGTTTTGTATTTAAGCCTTGTCTTCACAGAAATCAAATTTGAAGTCTGTGGCTGGTTATGGATATATGAAGAGCAAAAGCTGATGAGCAAAGATCTCTTTTTATGCAAGTGTCCTTCATAATTAGAAGTAGAGCATGAGATATATGTATTTTAATGAAAAAATACTTACATAATTGGTCTCTAAACTGCCTATTTTCCAAATATATTTATGAGACACCAGTAGGTCGTAAAAAGCACTCTCCAACATCTGATCTGACACATTCTTGCTATGAGTGACAGTTACTCTTCATAGTTTTCACTGTAGTTTGAGTGGTGTTTTAAAGTTTCACAACTAGAGATTTGGAGAAAGAGAAGCTTTTAAACATTTTTTTAAACAAGATGTGTTAGATAAAAGTTACTATGGTGTCGAGATGTAAAAGCATTCTTGCCTCCAGTGCAGCTTTGGTTTTGTGCAGTAAAACAGCTTAGCAGAGAGATCGCAATAGGAGGGGATCCACAGCATTTGGTTTCTCCTACTAGTTCCATTACCAGCCAAATAAGAAAAGCACTCTCTCCTACTGCTCAAGTGTGGTAACAACATTTAGCAGTCTTCTGAAATGATCTGAGGTAGATTCACACATAGCTGCTACATGTAATTACAGGCCTGCCCTGTTTTTTTCCTTGGACAGTATTGAACTTCATGTGTAAGTGAAAGATGTATATCAAAACTCTGAATATTGCAATACAATCTGGATTTAGAATTAGTATATTTTTTCAAACAATCTGTGGTTCAAGCACTCTAACAAAGTGCTGCAAATTTATTTTCCTAAAGAAGATATTTATAGTATCTGAGGTGGAAGCATGGAAGAGAGGGGATCCATCAACACTGCAAGAGGAGCACTAACAGATTTTATTCTTGGTTGGACACATTTTCACAGCAGCAAATCTCTGGTTTCTAGGCTTCAGCTTTTCAGGTTCAATTCCCAAACCATGTCTTAATCATGTCCTGCTTGCAGTAATTCTTTGGGATTTACATAAACTTGTAACTATTGTTACCCAAGTTTTTGAGTTTCTCTGTTATTCTGTTATTTGAGGGTTACCTTAGCTACATCTTTGTACTGGAGTAGTTTAGTCAACTTAAATTATCGAGAGTTTTAGATTAATATTTACAATTTCTCCCTACTTAAGTTCTCAAGGGCCTTGTGCTGCATGTATCTTTTTTATCAACAGCTGCACTTAGTAGACAGTTGTGCTTTTTCCTTCATTGAGCTATGGACGTTCAAATTTTGCAGTCTCATGCTCTCCCCACTAGTCTAATTTATAAACATGAAATAATATTCCCATAATCTGTAACCGTTTCCAAAAGGTACTAGCTCAGATACAGCTACTGCCACAGTTTGCAGGCAGCTATCACAATATGAAAACAAAGCAAAGAGACACTTAACACATACTTTGCTTTTCTAGCCCCTCATTCCCTCTGCATCTTCTTGCTACTCATTCAACTATCCAAACAGGGCAATTCAATAGATGTATGGCTCACATAGATTTAAAATTGAAATTAATTTTCCTGAGGAAGGTAACACGCTGTATTTCTTAGTTTAAGCAAGATAGGAAAAGAATTTGGACTGTAATACTTGATGCAATCTACCTAGAGACATTGCTGCAAAAAGTTCTATAAGCCTAATGTCAACTTCTTCTAATGTCCTTCTTTTGAATATTTCTTTTCTGTTGTAGGTGTCATTTTTTCCAGGAGGTATTTCACGTAACCCAAATTTGCTTATTTTCTGTCCTTCAAGGAGGAGGGTGGTTTTGAATAATAATTTTATTTTAGAGTCACAGAATCACTGAATCATAGAATGGTTGATGTTGGAAGGAACCTTTGGAAGTCATCTGGTCCAACCACCCTTGCTAAAGCAGAGCCATCTACAACTGGTTTCCCACAACTATGGCCAGACACCTTTTGAATATCTCCAAAGGTGGAAACTTTACAAGATCCCTGGGCAACCTGTGCCAGGGCTTGCTCATCCTCACAGTGAAGAAGTGGTTCTTGACAATCAGAGGGAACCTCCCGTGTTTCAATTTAAACCCATTGCCTCTGGTCCTGTCACTGGGCACATCTGAAAATATCCTGTCTCTGTCTGCTTTGCATCCTTCCTTCAGGTATTTATATACATCAGTGAGATCCCCCTGGTCCTTTTCTGGGCTAATCTCAGCTCTAGCCTTTTGTTACAGGACAGATGCTTCAGTCCCTTCATCATTTTTGTATCCATTCATGGTATTCTCTCCAGTTTGTCCATGTCTCTCTTGTACTGTGAAGCCCAGAGATGGAAACAACACTCCAGGTGTTATCTCTCCAGTTATATGTAGAGGGGAAGGGTCCCCTCCCTTGACCTTCTGTCAACACTTTGATTAACATAGCACAAGTCATTACTGTTGACCAGAATTCTTCAAGACATACTTGATAGATAATTCTGACATCTCTTTGATCCTTCATCAAATCTGATACCATATTTTCCTAATTATAAGCTATTTTCCTCTTGAGTGCTGCTGACTGTGATTTCACAGACAGAAATGAAGTGGCTTAGCATTCATTTCTGAGTTTTGTGAGCAAAGTCACAAGCACATATAAATGAGATGTAGCATTGAGCTGCCTTCACACAATACAGAGTAAGGTGCAAGTAATCCAGTCAAAGAAAAATTATGTAAAATGTGGCTCAAATTTTAAGGAGATGATCATTTTATGAAAATGTATTTGGCTGTAAGAGCAAGACTGTAACTGAAAAAAAAAAAAAATCATCACATTAAGAGGCACAATAATTCTTCTAAATCAAAGAATCTAATCCCCTTATATTTTACCCAGCCAAATATTCTTCCTATTCCAAAGTATAAATCAGAGTTTGAAATAATGAGGTTTGTGCATTGCCCATTATTTGGGGTTTTTTCCCTTTTTGTGCAGCTCTTAGTGCAAGATGATTCCTCATCCACTGCCGTAAATATTACTTGTGCAGTATACATATAGATGTACTTCTTAATTTTAAACACCTCAAACTGAAAAACACTGACTTCAGCATGTATACTTTCCTAACACTAGGAGCCACTGTTACCAGCAAGAAACCTTTAAAGTCAGGAGTAGCACAAACATCTGGAAGTTTACCTGACCGATTATAAGGTCATGCAAGATATTCTGCTGCACCTTTGGACTCCCAAATGGGAAATTACAAACAAAGTCCTGGATCTACCAAGTGACCACCAATAATTGTGATTCACTGAGTGAAAATCAACCTCAGGACATAACATGAGTGGTGTTTCCAGTCAAAATAGGAAAATATCAACGCTGCTCTAAAAAAGGTAGAGATCCTCTGTGGAAGTCTACATCTATTGGCCAGTCAAATCCAAGAAAAAGTCAGAGAGATCTAACATTGCAAGTATGTTGAAGGGTGTGGAAATACAGGAGAGTATGACAAAAGAATTTAACCTATTTATGTCAGCAAAAGAAAGGTGGAGGGCATGTTTAGAAATACCTATGTGAGAAGAGAGAGGAGATCTGCAGGAATGCAAACAAACAAACAAACAAACAAACAAAAAACCCCACAAGTTTGAGAATAATTTTGGAGCAGTGGCGCGAGAACAAATTGTTGGAAATTAGAAATAGGATACTAATGCCAAAGGTATTGCAGTAACCTTCCACTGATAGCAAAAGAACTACTTCTGTTTCTGAACATAAGCTCTTAAGTGCATGACATGGTCAAAACCAGCTCTCTGTTAGAGCAAATGATCCAGGAAGTCTTTTCCAGGTCTGTTAACTCCAATGGCTACACCTTAATTCCAGAACTGCCCTGGATAAGTAACTCCATAAAGGCTGAAATAGCTCATGAAGTTCTAGATGAGATATATCTGTAGCAGTTCATTTTCCTCCTAAACTGGTAACGGTTCCATTCTTAGCATGAACAGATTTTTATTTCTGGGTTGCAAGCGTTTCAACTGGCTAGATAGCTGCTAACTACCTCTAAGTGCCAGCAGTAGCTCAGCTTAACCAGAGTGAGCAAATCGGTGTCAGTACTTCCTGCCAATAATTCAAGCCAATTCCCACCTACCTTGCCCTAGAGATGAGCAGCTGCCAACAAAAAGGGGTGAACAGGCATGAGCCAAAAGAAGGTTACACTTCCAAAATGCTTGAAAAGTACCACTCTGGAAAGAGATTGAAACAAGATGTTGACTAACTTATCTGCACCACTCAATGACTAGTGACATAAACCCCATACCTGATACCATAAGCAAATGTAGGAATAAACTGGCTTTCCTCCCTCATCAACTTGTACAGTGTAAGAATTACTTCAGAGGCTTTCAGTATATTTCTGTTGCAGCGCCCATAGGCGCAATGTCCCTGCTGTTGTTTAAATCAGGCTAAGCAAGATATTAAGATTTTCTGCGCTCAGTTCCTTTACAAGCTATAGTTACATTTCCAAACACTCCATTCAAAGAGATATTAATAATGGTGACCTAAAGTGACAGATATGCTGTGCCCATACTTTTTCTTCTCTTATCTAGTGGCACTTTTTAAAGGTAGTCATTTTTTTGACTGCTGTTCTAACAGCTATGTTCTTCACACTGTGCACCACGGCTGGTTTCATTGTCAAGCTACATTTAGTCTGGCATATATCTGTGTGTGGTTTAACCATAGGTTTATTGAAGCGATCATGGTCATTATCTCTTATTTTCCTTGAATGCATACCATCTCACGCAGAGCTCTACTATTATCCCTGGTATGAGCATATCTGAGCAGGGTCATTTTAAAGACTAATTCAAAATATCATATAATATTTCCTCTAATGGCACAAAGCTGATTCATGATTTTGCAGGAAAGTTATTTGCACTGCTATATAGCATGGTTAGTAGCTGAGGTCCATAAAGACTGCAATCAAGACTTCCCATCACATTTTATAACTGGCTGTCTTTCACTGACAGGTTTCTTCTTCACTATATATGCCCTTTTACATGAAATATCTCTTCATTTCTAGTGGGTTAATTCACACAAACTCTATTGTTATAGCTACTAGAGGATCTTTCTCATGTTTAATACAGGGTGGTGTAATTTTCCAAACACCAAATTTTCCTTATTATTTCCATAAATGTGAAATTCTTAATTACGCATTTTATGTAACATTAAACTAAAGTAAACAAATGAGATTTGACAAGATGGAGATGACAGTCTTAAGCCATGCCATCTGGGAACAGTGGGATTTGTTTACAGTTTCATTTCTCTTTCCAAATCCTACTGTGTCCTAGCATGTAAAGATCTGATAAGGAGAAGTGCCATCAGCTAAAACATGTTGGATAGCCTTGTGGGGCCAGCAGAACTGGACAGCAGGTTTTAACAGTGTTTAAAGAAACATGGTTATTTTATAAGCTCTCAGAGAGCCCTGAGTTGGAATGCCACAAATTACTTTTATTCTGCACCCTTTTAATGTGACAGCTATATGAAGAGTAGCATAATTTTTCTTTCAAAATTCAAAACTTCAGAAAACCTCCAAACTGCCTGTGGTTCTGCAATAAAAAAGTGCTCAAGTTTGGCTTTAGTTTATATGTGCTTCCTTGTAAAGGTAGAAGAAGAGGGTGTACATAAACAAGAAAGACACGTGGAAGGAGTGAGCCGTTACACACAAGGTAGGGGGCAACTTCCACCTCAGGAACCGATTCCTGACACTGGGCAAATCATTTCACTTCTCTATGTACAACACAGATGATAATGCCTCCTGCAGTGGAGATGGGTGTTATAAAGCATGTGTTGCCTTTCTCTTCTCATATATGAAAAGTGTAACAACAAGGAGAAGTGACTCTTATGGATGCACCTACACACTCCTATGAGGAGATAGTATTTGCATGGAATTTGCTTTGAAAGGATATCATAACCTAATAGCTTTATTCCTGTCATTCTGCTCTTTCCTGAGCTATACTAAAGCTCTGAATTTCCTCTGAGCCCTTGAAAAGCCTCTCATTTAGTTATTTAATTTAGTAATTTATATAATGCTTATAATCTTGGCAGTTGGATGCTTTGCACATAAGTAAAAATGTAACATTACATAAGCCATCCACAACAGGTAACACAAGTTAAATTACTGCTGTTGATACTGTTGAAAACCTTGACAGTCAAATTGACTAGTATTAAAACAAAACAAGCAAGCTGGTAAAACAAACAAACAAACAACAATAACAAAAATCCATCAAAAGCTAAACACAACACATCAAATTTGTATTATACTCTCCAAGCCACAAAGCTCAGAGACTGGCTGGATCAAAGTGCCAAATAGGAAACACTTTCTGATGGAAAAATCCCTGCTCCTGTCCTGCTTGTACCTAGGACCAACATGACTGGTGGAGATCTCTCACTGCCAGACAGGAGGGGTAATAGATATGACATGACTCACAGATTTCTTGGCTATTTGCTTTTGAACAATAAAGCATTTTCCTCTCTGGGATGTGAAACTAATGTTGTCAACACCCATTTCAAGGAAGAAAAGGGTGAGGTTCAGTGTCCCCAGGAAAACAGACAGAAGTCACATGGAGCCATGAGCCTGCACTATGTCAGTCTGCCACTTCTCTCTTCATGTTACTCTATTCCCTTACTCATCTTCATATGGGCCATGCAGCTCTACAGTTCCTGAATGCTAGTTTTATGTAATTATAAATACCTCTGGATGTAAGGGATTTTGAGTGTGTACAGAAAAAAAAAAAAAAAGAGTATGTTAATTGATTTAACTAAGCTTGTGTTCAGGAAAATCAAATCTTGCTTTGAGAGGTAATGGGATCCTACAGATTAACACTGGGATGAGAAGAAATTCATTCAACAGACTGTTATTAGAATTTCACATGTACCTGTGCCACACTGGCAAAATCAGGAGCTTCAACAAGATGCAGGCTGCCATGCCTCCATCAAACACTTCCCCCTCCCAGTTAGTCAGCTAGGTGGGTGGCCCAATCTTCAGAGGTGCTGAGCACCTGCAACTTGTTCTGACTTCCATATCTAAAAAACAAATTTAGTGGGAGGTGTGAATGACTATTATCTCTGAAGATCAAGCCATTTGGGTAAAAAGGTAGCAATTTTGTGCTCTTTTTTTTAGGTTCTGGCTGCATTATGCTTTGGCTTTCCCATTTCAGAGATCACACCAACAGTTTTACCAGCTTCATACGAGCATAGTGTTTGGTACTTAGGAAAACACTAAATAAATGCCAGATTTTATTAATTTCTCATTACTTCTTCAGTGAACATGCTTCTGATAGCTGCTGGCTCCATGAGGCACTAAATGAGTTTGACTTCCCAGGCTGCTGAGGACAGAGCTTCCCAGCCTGTAGCCAGGTATCATTGTCAACTGCCAGAGCTGCACTGCAGCCTAAGGGCTGTTCAGTGCTACCCCAGGCAAAGACATGACCATGAAACATTCAGGTTCCTATGCACACTAAACCCATATCACACAGGCAGTGATTGCAGAAGCCCACAAGTCCATCAGTAATTCCATAAATAATTCAGTTTAGGAGTTCAGTCTGCATGACAGACATGGAACTGAAATGTCAGAATATCATGAATACAGTGATCTAACCACTTTTCTGTGAATATTGAAGAAATAGTAGTATAGCCATGATGGTCTAAGAGCAGAAGTAAAGCAAATTTTGTGGCTAGAAGTGAAATGTTTCAGTAAACTAGTTTGCTAAAGCTGGAAACAACAGAGAAGTGATTAGACACACAAGCCCCTCTTCAGGTCTGTAATAGAAATAGCAAAAGAAAAATAAATTAACCCATTGGACAGTCTGAAAAAAATAAAAAGCAGTATGTACCTGTAGAGATGCTAAGCTTGTTAAATACTCTGGGGGAAAGTGAAAAATATATTTATCCTTCTTCAAGGCTAGAGAGGTTATCTTGGAGTAGAAGGTGTTAAATGAGAACATGCCTCAAAACAGTCTTAATCTCCTAGTATTTGTAAGAAGGATGATTTCTAGTACCCATACTCCTGTTCTGGAGGTGTTTCATTGTGACTTTGTAGGAATAACACCAAAAATCTCAGTGATGGTCTGGCTGCATTGAAAGAATTATTTCCCTCTGGAAGATGGGTGTTTCTATCCATCACTGTCTGTGTGAGCTCATCCTGGTACCACATTTTTTTTCCAGGAGGAAAACACTATTTGTCCAGGGGAGCATATGACACAGTGCATGAGCTTCAGAAATGTTTTGTAAAGGCTTGAAGGATGGTTGATACTGTGAGAATATTTGTTGCCAAATTCAGTGCTTGCTGCTCAAATAGTGTCTCAATCTCTTTGGTACTTACTAGCCCCAAGTATTAGTTTCGGGGGTGATATGAAAGGTGGGAGTTATGGTTCTGACAAAATGTATTTTGGTTTAGGATCTTTTAAATTGTTAATCATTGTTTATATAGGTCCCAGATTAGGCTGGTACCAATAATACTTGACAGTATTTTAGGTCCTTTTAACTCACAGATGATATCCATCTGTCCAGTAAAGTAAAAATCTAAATTATTAAAGTGATTTTCATGAGTGATTTCTTCAGAGAAAATGATGTGAGGTCTGAAAAGCCACAATCTTTTGAATAGTGGCTGATTTTCTTCAGACAAACATATTTCTCTGTGTCTTACCACAATTGGTAAATTGTAATTTGATAAAAGTTAACAAAGAAATTCTTGTTTTCAGTGTACATGATAAAGCTTTCACTTAAGTATATAAGATACACAAGCGTAGTGATATAAAAACTTAGAAATTTTTTATATTACTTTTTTTTTTTTTTTTTTTTTTGAGGTAGTTCATTATAAAATCAAAATGTTATGGAATTATCTTTATGCTTATACTGTGCTTATTGTCCGAACAAAATTGACTGAAATTAAGATGTACAGGGTGAGAATGAACTAGATGACTTTTTTAATTGTATGGGCCAGAGCACAAAAGGTTGATATTAATCTTGGGGACATACTGAGCACAAATCAAGATGCTACCAGAGAGTGGAATGTGGTAGACAGGTTGGGGACATTCCCAGTAGACATAACAATACTATAGTGGGGAGACAGTTTTGGTCAATAACTAGTTGAGTCACCTTTGACTTCATTAGTTTTAGAATCATCCAGCTGCATGTTTGTACCACCCATGATTTAGTATACATTTTCTTTGTGAGACAGGAAAAAAAAAAAAAGTAATGATGGCTGTTTTGTTATTTCTTTTCCTGAAGTATTTGATATAGTGGTCCACGAGGAGATTCAAATCCAACATGACTTTTTGTCTTCTTCCTGAAGTTGCCATAAGAGGAGTGGTACTGGAGTTAACTTCTGTCTCATTACGAAAGAAGTATGAAGGAAAGAGTCACCAAAGTCATTCTAATTCTCCGTATACAAGTATGTCATCTGGTGGTTTCTCTAGGGAAAGATTTTGGCTTGGGAAGCAGACAGGTCACCTTAGGTCAGCAAATTTTTCATTGACTGAAGGTGTTTGAATGGTTCTTTATCAGATAGAGGCTGGAGCAACTTTTGTTGTTAATCAGGTCTTGTGTTCAGTATCTGTCATGGTTATTTTTACAGCATTCTGGAATCTTGCAAAATGGGGAAACTTCAGAAGCACTTCATTTTAGTCTGCTTCATATTTCAGTTCATTATTTTGGAGTGGATAGATAAAGGAAATTATTTTCCATGGTTTTCTAGCATTCTTATACATAATGCCTACAGCATACTTGGAATGGTTACTGAGGGTAATGTCCTCTAGGAGGCTACTACACTCCTGGAATAACCTCATAAAGTAGAAAATGTTATTTTGAGCTAACAATTTATCACACCTCCCTCTGTTAACACACTGTCTCCAATTTACTCTAGATATCAGCTGTCTTTTTCTTTTTGGTAATCTAACCTGTTAACATAAAGAAATTAAGTTCAGAGTAATTGCTCTCTACCTACATTTATCTTTGAAGTTTGCAGCTTTCATTCCAGACCTTCACAAGGCCTTGCATTCCTGAAAGCTATCTATTTTCTCCAACCACAATAATTGGTCCAGTAAGGAAATATTACCTCTGCCTACAAACCTTGATTTGCCCTGAGACACCACAGCTCCTGCTTGAAGTGCAATGGCACACTTCCAGGTTCTCAGCTGAGGCAGAAGGTCAAAAGGATTATAAACAATTAAAAACATCTTAATCCCCATTAAGTGGTGGTGAGTCACTGAGGAATGCCCAGGGCAGATCAAAAGCTGTTGCAAGAAGACAAGCTGATAGGGGGAGGCTTTGGGGGCGGTGGGGAGAAACCAAGAGGGAGCTGGTCCTTCCAAGGTCCCCATGCAGAGGGCGGACAGGCATTTTGAAAACTAGCATGATTTATTTTGGTTTCAAAAAGGTATTTTATACCAGTAGTGATTTTGTTCTGAAAAACAAGACTTTAAAGAGACTGCCTACTCATTGTATTATTTACTACCCTTGCCCTCAGAGGGAATGGCACTGCAGGATAGGAGCTGCCATCAAGCATGCAGCAAATCCTACTGCTAAGACCTACAAGCCAGGAATGACAGCTCACATAGTCATGTCCCAGGTCATTCCTGCATTTGGGAAAGTGCATGTTTAGCATCTAAATCAGAAAATGGCTAAGACCTGGGAGGAAGAGGACAAGAAAGCTATTTACGAGGTTGGATAACTCAAGTATACTTTTCACATATCAGCTATGGTAACACCTATGAAGTGTCAATGTTTCTAGAGTTTAAACCCATTTTATAAAGGAACTGGTAAGTTTATGCATTGCAGAAGCATCCAGAACTCTCTTATTCAGGAGAAAACAAGACACAAATGCTTTGGCTGTACTGTTGCCTTGATGTGACATCCCACAAGCTAGATTTACCCATTAAGCAAAAATCTTCTGAAACCCTCAAGCATAGATAGTTTCTCAATTGCAGGATCTTTTTTTCAGGTTTCCTTAGAGTACTTGATAACTAGTTACTGCCAGATAAAAGATGTTAAGAGGAGCTGGCCTGTTGTTTTATTACAAGAACAAATCTTCTAGTCCCCAGAATCTATGATTGCCTGAAAGAAATGAGAATGTAATGCCTTCCAAATGGTTAGCAAATGAAGTGAGGAAAACCATTGTTTCAAATTGAATCTTTAGCCTACAATTCCGTCATGGGTAGGTATAAAAGAACATCTCTTATTCTGCCTATGGCTATAATAAAATCCAATTATTTTTGTGTTGTCCAAGCTTTGTTTCAAATAAAGTAATATGGGAAGAAATTATGGGGCTGGGGAAGAACTTGTGCATCTTTCCAATCTCTCAGATGAATCATAGTCACACACGTCTGAGTAATCAGTTTCACCAGTACATTTCCCAAACTCCCCAGCTGTAACTAGGACAACGCAGTTAGAGATTGAAAATGCCCTTAAAAAAAGATAAGGACTTAATTCACCCAGCTCCTTTGCACCCTGTTAAGAATAATTAAGTGCCTTTTAATCAAGGTAACAGTAGATAACCTTCTAGCTGCAATGACCCCTGCAAAGTAGGCACGAAGCCACAGGGGCAAGCCATGCATTCTGTCTCCTGTCTATTGCTTTATTTTTAGGGAATCTTGTCAAAAAATGGCATGTTATGGTATAATAAAGGCATATATGCACATAAGATATCTAATTCTGCTGGTAAAGGATACCTTAGTTCTCTTATGTCCTCACTTTGGAACGCTTGGCTTTGCAGCTGCTACAGTTTTTCTTTTATGTATGTAGTGCAAGGGATAACACCAAGTTGCAGGAGGTCTGTGTGACCTAAGCAATAGGTGATGCAAGAGAACAGTACAGGGCTGACAGCAAGAAGATTTCACTCCTGACTCCACCACCACTTTCTACTGTGATCTTGGGTCATATCACCTTTCTCCTGGCGAATCCACCTCTAAAACAGAAGCAGCACAGATTGGGTCTAGCCAAGCTCATGTCCACCAGCTGTGCCACTTTGGCCTTGGAGGCTGCCGTTCTCCTTTGAGTTTGTGCCCAGTGTCATCCATTAATCTGGGGAGAGATATCTGGGCTTGACTGGTGAATAATGCAGTCTGAAAATAGGAAACAGAAAAGGAGGCAGTAAAACACTCAGTTTTTAATTAAAAGAGGAAAAAAGCAGCAGAGAACTTAGTTTGCTTTCATAAATAAATAAATCTAGAAAATATGAGAAATTTAACATATTAAAGCATACTACCTCGGTTTATTGGTTTCTGGTTTTTGCTGGAAGTTATCCATAGTTAATAGCTGTTACTTAACATCTTCTGCCAGACAGAGAATTATTCATGTGAGACAATCTAATGTGGGCACTAAACAGACCTGATTCTTTCTGTCTGGCACTGGTATTCTCCTGAATTCACCATCAATCACTTCACCATGTATCTCAAGTAAAACACTGAAGTCACATTAAATGTATCAAGCAGAAAGCTGATTAAATGCTTACCAGTTCCAAACTGACATTTTGCTATAGCAACAAATGATTTTACACATTGCTATCTTTGGGTCAGAATTTCAAAATTATACAAGTATTAACCAAACTAGTTAGCAACAGCTTAGGATGGTTTTGCATCAAGATTATACTTAAAATACCGAATTTTATCTACATTTTTTTGGCCTTCTATACACCTTTTCTGTAACAGATACACAAAGGAACTTATGATAGAGCCATTTTAAACTCCACATAGCTAAAGAAAACATTTTTAAAAAAGCAGAATAACCTACTTCAGAAATAGAGATATCACATTAGATACACAATACACCATTCTCATTATTACCATTATTCATAGGGGATGACTCACACCAACAACTGATGTGTGTTTATTTGAAATATTTTTCCATGTATTGTTCTTTCCAGAATCAGAGATGATGAGGTGACAGTATGTCTGCTTTCTTTTATACCTTGATTAAAAAAGGAAAAAAGAATCTGCCTCATTTCTATGAGCAAGTAAGCATAAAATGCTTGTCTGTATTTCTTATGCATTAAAGAATCTGCACAGGGTCATGAGCAGTCAGCATTTATCCAAGCCCAAAGACACAGGGGTGTTTCCAGAAGAATTCCCATTAACTTTATGTAGTATTATAGACACAAATCTCTGTGCATGCTCAATAGAAGATTAGGCACCTTCGTCAAAGAAGAGAGAAAAAAAAAAATTTGACCAGACCATACCAGGCATAGACTTTATTTGGTTGTATTTTAAAAGGATATTCTCTTCTGTAAACCAAAATCAATCTTACTTCTGTATACTGGGATGATTTGTGCTTGTTTGTTCCTTGCTTTATATGACAACAATTCAAGGGTCATTCAGCTAATAGTATACTGTCAGAAAGGAAAAAATTACTACTGGTTTCTTCATCTTTTATTCACATGTGCTCAGTGATATTTTGTTAAGCTATGAATAGTTGTTTTATGTATCTGACTCCTTGCCATAGATCAGGAATTTTCATATAGAACAGGGAACTCAAATGTGCTACCCTTTGTCTTTACTTCAGGTAGTAATGGAGGTCTGATTCAGGCAGAAGTAATTTTTCTGTCTATTTCCTCCACACCAAAGATCAAAGGTCAAGTCCCAGATTCCTACATACATTTTGATTTTACCTAGAAATTACATCTATTCTCTGCATGTGATGGCTTTGATTAAACTTTTTTTTTTTCCCCTCTAATGCACTATCAGTCTAGCAATCCAATTCATCTTGTAAGAAGTTGGCTTTGTATTATGATTTTTTCCCTAAGAATGGAAAAGACATAAAGCATCCAAAATGCTTTCATTCAGTTGTTAGCTGACAATTTGGGTAATTAATATTAGAGGGAAACTGAAGCCATAGTCTAACAGAGACAGCTCCATCCTCTAAACACCTGCTTTTCAGAAAGCCATTTGTTTTCCATGCACTCTGCAGAAAACAGAAACTTAGGGCTTTGGACACCACTTTGAGAGCTGGGCACTGAAAAGGTCTCTGCTACCATGTTTATACTTCATTGGCTAAATACTTTAATGGGATCTAGCTCTTGGATTGATTAAACTCAGATTTGCAAAGAAGCTGGTAGACAGAAATGTAGTTGTGAAAGATGGTGAAATGAAGTTCATAGCATTTTGAATTCCTGTTGACCAAGTGTATATGTACACCTGACAGGGCTCCTGTGATGCAGGGTAACCTGTTATGCTGAGTTAAATCCTACAGTTGAGCCCTAAGGATTAAAACAGTTAGTTATCAAAATAGGTCAGTAACTCAGTCAGGTACTACTAAGTTAGTCATTGTTTAGACCAGTCATCAGACAGACATGATAGAAAATGAATCTATACATGTTCTACAGTAAGACTGAAAACTGGTGGTTCACTATTTAATTATAAGTAATTGGTGCTTATATAAATATAGATAATGATTTTCAGGCCAAGTTAAAAAACTATATGTAGGGCAGGGAAGTTATCTATGTCATCAGAATACTGTACTTTTGAAATCAAATTATTCTGTACTCAAAAAACATAGCCTGAGAATTATTAACATCCCATCATTCAGATAGCTATTTTCTGTGGTGGCCATTCTCCTCTAGTTTTCCCCATCTCCCACGCTGAACACAGGTGAAACCTCAGCAGAAACATTCAAATGAGGCACAACACTTGGGTGGTGATGCAGTCTCTCAGGAGTCTTTCGGAAAACAGAACACTAACCATTCAATAATTTTGCAGGACAGAGTTTAGGCTCAATCTAGCTCTGAGGCTCTGGTCTCTTGATACATTTTCACATGCTTTCATATACTCATGCATACATGCACACATTTTTTTCACACTCTACAATAATAAAAGTATGTAACATCTCTGCAGGAATACAAAAATAAAATATGAAAGAGAAGATTCTTTGAAGGTTTTGAATTCCTTAACACATTTTGTTCTCAGTTTTGTAGGGGTCAGGAATGGACCTCTGCAATCAGATGATAAATTCACAGTAAAACCCAATATTACAAACCAGCAGGTATCTATAAATGCAGGTAAACTGCAAAAGCTGTAATGAATTGTATTTACATTGCTAATCCTATTTTCAGAAGGAATCAATTGCTGGATCTTAGGACATCACTCCTTTTGAGATAGTTTGCTGAGCTGAAAGGCAAGACCCATATCCTTCCTCTCACCTCCAGCACTGACAAGTTGAACCTACTGCACCTGAGAGGAGCTTCCTTTCTGCTTAGTCAGTAAACCAGATATATATTGATATACTCCCTCAGTATGGCAAGTCTCCCTGCTAGTACCTTCAGGATAACAATAATTTAGGAAAGCCCTGAATAAAGTTCTAGTTTGTTTTTTTTTTTTTTTAAATACCACCTATTATATGTCATCTGAACACAACACTAAATATTCAAAGTGACTACGGATTTCTAGAGAATGGTTTTCATACAACCATCAACATCTTAAACCATGTTTCAACACCTCAGGATAAAAACAAATTTCACATCTTTATCTCTGAGCTGAACAATTTGGTACAGCCTAACTGAACAAGAAGGTCAAAGGTTTATCTTCAGTAAATCACAGCACCAAGGTACCTTCTATCTTTATTGTGAACTTGAAGTCTACCATAAAAATCAAGTCTATCCTAGGCCTGTATTTTCATGTAAACTTTTTCTTCCAGAAAGTCAGCTTGAAGTCATAGACCACTACAGCACCGGTTTTACCAAAATCACTTCCCCCATCATGTGAAGACTTGATTAATTCAATGAGTGATTTCAGCAGAACTAGAACAAAAAGACTAAGTCTATAGCGATTTATAAGTAACTATACAAGTGTCCATAATACAGCAGTTCAGAGAGTTCTCTTGGTGGTATAAACACCTGTTTATTATTTGAAGACTGTGATGAACTATAGCCGCTTCGGACCACTACCCACAACAGTTTTTTCCCACATTTAAATTTAGCCATTTGATGTGTTTATCTGCCCTAGCTATGACATAAATAATATCTTCCCATAAGTTTCCTGAGACAGATTTTCTTTAAGGTCTATATGATGTAGGTTTTGTGACAAGTAGAGTCCATCATGAGAAAGCAACAGTAGAATCACAAGGTTATATATTTGACTGATCTAATGATACATTACCTCAAGTCAACAGAAGATGAAAGACTAAATCATTGCTAGGTAGGATGGTAAGTGTGGTGTATTTGTTACCTAGTTTACAGGCAATTTTGGCTGGAAAGCAGAGGGCACCTATAGATTAACTGCTATTTTCTCTTCCATTACTTCACTTCTATCCTACTTGCTCTGGGCTAGATACAACTAGATACAATATGAAATGGATCTTCTTTCCTTACATCTGACATGGCATTATAAATATATGGGTCTATCTATGGACATGCTGAAGGACCCTGACTGCTTCTTAAAGGACTAATGTCTCAAGCCTTGAGTGGTGATGAGATAACATTGGGACCTGGATAGAGAATGAGAAAGGACTGACTGAAGGGGGAAGGTGTGAAAAGAGGCAAAGACCCTGCTCTTCCATGTCCCAAGGTGAAGCCTGGTCCTTGCAGATAAAGAAGTTAATTATAGGAAGAGGTAAGCTCTACAAAGGTTTCCTGAGTTAATTTCTTTATTACATGGCCCTGGCCACTCCACCCCTGTCTCCAATGTATAAAAGCACAGTAGTATACTTCACTGATCAGTGTGCATCCACCATGAAAGAACCCAAGATCTGAACCTGTTCTGCAAGACATCGCTGGATTTGCACATAAAAAAGAGTGTGCACTTTTGTGAAAAGCCTCTCTATGTAAACCACTTCTTTTTCTTTGAGTTGCCTGTCTCCATCACTGATTAATCTGATTACTCATAGTAGCCTGATGTTACATTTTCTGTGGCATTCTTTTCTCATAACTGAGAGCAAGACTCGCCCATGTGTAATGAGGAGACAATCTGAATTGCACAGCCTTACACTTGTGAGGATGTATTAAGCCGCAATTTGATTCACAACTTGAATTCCCAGAGCTGGCAACTAAAACTTAAAAGAAAAATAAAGAAGTGAAAATAAATATAATTTCTATGAAAAAAAAAAATATTCTGTGTAAATTCTTTTCTTACTCTTTTCAACATCAGAACAGAGCACGTTCCAGCATGAATAAAGTAAAAAAACCCATACCTGTCACTCGTGGTTCAATTTTCCTCTCAAGGTAGACAATAAACATCAAGTCCCATGGTATCATTTTTTTAGTTACCTCTCAGGGAAGAAACTTATTTTTTAAAAAGTCATTCAAGTCCCTACTGTACGCATTGCTTGGAGTATCAACAAATATGAACCATAGGCCAACCACACAGGAAATGCAACGTAATTAATCTTATTTAATTATTGGTAGGGAGAGTGTCACTTCCTAACATTCAAAGCACCTCAGCCTACTCTAAATGTTTTAAGCATAATTTAACTTTAGTCATCTGTGCTGAAACTTCCTAAGCAGCATATCTACTTCAGGCTGTTTTTGTGGGCGTATGGTTTTAAAATTTCAGTCAAAACCAGATTCAGTCATTTCTGAGAATGAGACTAGGGGAAAAATACATTGCTTTGCTGTGCCAGAATATTATAGTGAGGGGTTTTGGTTTGTTTGTTTTATTTATCCCTGATCTAGTTGAGAGGCACCCCTGCCCATGACAGGGAGGTTGGATTAGATGATCTCTAAGGTCCCTTCCAACCTAGGCCATTCTGTTCTGTTCTGTTCTGTTCTGCCAATTGTACTATAAAGCCCAGTTTTGGTTTTGGGTTTGGTTGGGGTTTTTTTTTTGACATCTGTCCTACACTTTCCAGGCAGAAACCTCGGACTTGAAAAAGGAGTGTAGCTCTCAACAGCAGTCCAGTTGCTTCCCCAGTTGACATCTTTTTCTCTATCCCTCTGTATATTAGGCCTCATTTCAGATACTGAGCTAGTTTGAATTTTACCTCTTAGCCCCTTGCACATTTTATCCCTCACTCACATCTGACATGTAACTGGTCTGTGGCCCATGCTGAAACTAAACCTGTCTCTGTCTTACTGGTTTGCTGAGAATGATGCCCATTTACTGCCAGCTGCACTTGTCTGAATTAAAACCATTAGCTGTATAATGCTGCTTTCATGAGCAGCTTCATGAGCAGCCCTTTCACATTTGTTACAACTGTGTTTAACATCAAACTGCATTGCTGCAGAGTTGCTGGATCTTGTTCTTTCCCCACGTGACATCTGTCCATCACTGCTGGGGAAACTTGGGAAACTCTGCAGCTACAGCTTGACAGCTGCTTTCATAAGGGACTGGTTTACATCACCCCAAATGATTACAACAGTCTTTGGAGCTACAGAACAACGCTGATCGGCACAAAGGAAAGAGTGAGGATGGGTGGGTGGAGGCAGGGATGTGTAGAAAGAAAAAGCTGTATAGAAGTGAAGCCTCACAATTGAGTGATACATTGCAGAAAAACAATACCTGTAGCAGTTTTTCTTAATTACAAAAATGATTTGTCATACCAATTTTACTTTTAGCGGCACTCTATCTTTTGTAAGTATAGGATGTATTACCACTACACATTTGATGAACTTAAAATACTGAAACACACAGCTTCTGGACTGGCAAATTACCAACGTTTCCTAAATTCAATTTTTAAATAATATTTTGTTGACAAGAATAACCTAAATTAGATTCTTTCCCAATTTTAGATTTAGTGTGAAAACTGAAGAAAGAAAAAAATCACCTCTATATTTCAGTGATGGTAAATATTTGGCTCAACTAATAATTCAGGCTTTCTTGTGTTGAAGTTCAGAGTTCCCATTGCCTTCAGAAAGTCTGGACCCACAAGAAACAGGTATATATCCAGCCTTGATCTCCTAATTTCCTAAAGTGAATACATTAAATTGTCCAGCACATTTTCTTCTGTATCTTTATGTACTGTTAAATAAAGTCTGAATGTTATTAATA
Source organism: Megaceryle torquata (assembly GCA_024611175.1). Lineage (NCBI taxonomy): Eukaryota > Metazoa > Chordata > Aves > Coraciiformes > Cerylidae > Megaceryle > Megaceryle torquata. Next base: position 105,874 of record JANIJG010025349.1, read on the forward strand.
AGAAAGCATGTACTTTACTAAAAGCTTGGCAACTCATTTTCTTTTCAAGTGTACCATAACTACACAATATGAACAAAGAAACTAAGAGAAGAAAAAGCCTTTTTTAGTAAGCAATATGGGGAAGACTTACTAGTTATTTGCAAACCTGAAATTTCCCTTTTGATTTGGCTTCACGTTATAACATGATGATGCACATACTGCAAGAACTTGAATTGAACAAATCAGGATTATTAGGTGTGAAATGCTTTATGTATAGCAATTCTTATTAATCTTCTGTCTTTCACTGCCTCAGTCTGTCTTTCTCCTCTGACTAATCGATACCTTTCAAAGATTCTTTATTATCATGACTGCAGGGAAATCACCATTATATTTGTCTGTAATATGAGGTAAACAATAACTTCTTCTTTTCACACATAGTATTCCAAAACAAAATTGAAAGTGTCCTTCAACAACATGAAAGCAAAGCGGTCTGCTCTGTTACGATGGAGTGCTCTCACAGAACTTACCTGCCTCTGCTCCTCTTTCCTTATCCTGTATTTTTGTGAGTCATTTCAGGCTCTGGAATTTCTGGAATCAGTACTGACATCCAAATTTTTCATTCTGTTTCTAGGAAACATGCAGGTGTTCAGATAATATATTATTTAAACAATTAAAAACACATGACTCTTCAATAGTGTAAAGTCCTCACCTGAGGCCAAAGTTTCAAAATTTAAGGTGGTTTCCTTTCAGACAGGGACTTATCTTTTCATAGAGAGAGAAAAGACCAAAAAAAAAAAGACAAGGAAAAAAAGATAGAGAGGAGAAGAAGAACAATAAAAAAAGATCTCCTTAGTTGGCTAGTATCCCCCCCCAAAAAAAGACTTTAAGATACATTTCCCATATGCATCACATCAGAAGCTCTGAATGTTTTAAGTGTTAAAAGCACAAATATTTGAATTACAGAGAATCACAGAATATTCATGGTTGGAAAGGACCTCCTAGATCACCAAGTCAGACCATACCCATAACAAAATAACACCTAAAAAACCTCCAAACAACTAAATACCCCGAATAAACATGAATTCAAAATAACAAAAACAAAAAACACAAAATACACAAAATAACCCCCTACATGCCTGCCACTAGAGCATGTCCTGAAGCACCAGGTCTACCTTTTTCTTAAATACATCCAGGGATGGTGACTCAACCACCTCCCTGGGAAGGCTGTTCCAGTGCCTCACCGCTCTTTTTGTAAATAATTTCTTCCTAATATCTAATCTAAACCTCCCCTTCCGCAACATCAGACCATTTCCTGTGATTCTGTCAGTAGTTACTAAGGAGAAGAGGCCAACACCCACCTCTCTACAACCTCCTTTCAGATAGCTGTAGAGGGCAATGAGGTCACCCTCAGTCTCCTCTTCTCCAAACTAAACATACCTCAGCCTCTCCTCATATGACTTCTTCTCTAAACCCTTCATGAATTGGTTAAAAAAAAATTAAAAATAAAATAAAATATGTGCAACCTGAAGAACCACTCACACTAAAAACAGGGAGATTTGGGCTTCCTGGGAAAACTAATGGAAAAAAAAGTCCATTCTTCATTGATTATGACAAATATGGTCTTGAAAGTTGTTACATCAGAAAAGAAGAGCCATGATAAGGCACTAAAGTATATAACTGGTCCTGAAATTGGCTGTAGCTTCACCTGAAATACAGTAATGTTATCAGGGCACCAGGTGCTATCAGAAACTTGTTGAGGGGCAGTGGATTTATTAGGATACTCTTGTGATGTTTAAAAAAAATTTAGTCAAAATGGGTTGCCAAATGTTTGCTCTAGTGATATGGTCTCCAAAGATTATGATTTAATCTTTAAACTCCTTTAAACCCCAAAGACCATTGATTTCTTCTAGAGGAAATAGAATTAAAAAAAAAATTAGTATTCATCTTTTATAATGATACTGACAATCATTTAACAGCTGGAATGCTGAAGGTGAATTTGTTACTTCTGCCTTTCCCTACTTAATGTTTGTCTCCTCCTGGAAGGCATGGGAGTAAGAGTGGGGATGAAGCATTTAAAATGTTGCAGTCCTTTTGCAGACCATCTTTTACCTATTGGTTTGAAAAATACCACCCTAAAGGCTGAGACAGGTGGTAAGGCCCTATACAGGCTGGAAGGAGAACCTGGATTGTGCATTTTCTATCTCATTTTCTGCTATTAATGATGGTGATGGCTGTCAGCAGATATGGTCACCATGCAGGAA
>JANIJG010025349.1:108213-142452 GCA_024611175.1 Megaceryle torquata
TAGTGATATGGTCTCCAAAGATTATGATTTAATCTTTAAACTCCTTTAAACCCCAGAGACCATTGATTTCTTCTAGAGGAAATAGAATTTAAAAAAAAAATAGTATTCATCTTTTATAATGACACTGACAATCATTTAACAGCTGGAATGCTGAAGGTGAATTTGTTACTTCTGTCTTTCCCTACTTAATGTTTGTCTCCTCCTGGAAGGCATGGGAGTAAGAGTGGGGATGAAGCATTTAAAATGTTGCACTCCTTTTGCAGACCATCTTTTAACTATTGGTTTGAAAAATACCACCCTAAAGGCTGAGACAGGTGGTAAGGCCCTATACAGGCTGGAAGGAGAACCTGGCTTGTGCATTTTCTATCTCATTTTCTGCTATTAATGATGGTGATGGCTGTAAGCAGATATGGTCACCATGCAGGAACCTTTCGGAGTTTGACTGACTTGCTGTTTTTCTTGGCATGACTGCTGTTGCATAATATGTTTAAGCAACTCACCACCAGATGCTAACAAAACCCCCCAGCAAGTAAGTAAACAAATAAATAAATGGTGAGATTAATTCTGGCAAAAATGCTCTCCGTATTTGTGCTTCATTATTAGACAACTAAATCTTTTGTGTGCAGCAGGTATTAGAAATCAAGTGCAACCTTTTTGCACAGGATTTGCTACCTAGCAGTGATGATAGAGAAAGAAAGAGCAAGCTCTGTTCAAAGACTGTGGTTTAAGATCATAAACTGATCAGATTTTGCCTTCAGACTAAAAAAGGAATGAAAAAAAACCAACCAACAACCCTTCTGCCAAAGAGCCTATAAGCAAATCCAAAAAGCTTCCACTGTTTTGAGCCAAAGGAGAGTTTGGCAACTGTTCAGATTGCAAAATAATTTGTTAAAATGCCCACCCAAAATAAAAATCCTATGGTTATCTATCCAATACATATTTAATTCTTTGACAAGAAGGTGGTGCACATTTAACTCAGGGCACATTGACTGAACTGTGTAGGCCTCATTCAGCATTTTAATCTTAATGACTTCCATGGTGCCAAACATTCATTCAGTTCCACAGAATGCAGTTGATTTAAAATGACTTCAGGTCAAGCTCCATGTCTAATGATGCCTAAATATACAGGGCTTCTTCAGAGTAATCTAAGGGAACATACAGTAGGAGTTAAGAGAGTGGCAAATCTGAATCTTTCAGCAAAGATAAACCTTCTCATAGATAAGTTAAGGAAAGGACAATATTGCACCAGGCAGTTTGGATAAGCAGCACCAAATCCCTGTGGCACGTGTTGCTGAATGTTGTTTGAGTGTGATTTAGTGTAGTCTTATTAAAATTATTCAGACTGTTTGCATCTTTATTGCCTACTTTGTTTTAATCTACAGTAATTTTAACCATGTTCTAATCTGTCAACTTCATCATTTATTTGTGAACACTGTCTACTCAAGTGGTTCTGCTATAGAGCTGAAGTGCAGACAGACTTGTTGATAGGCCCTTGAAATCAGCTTAATTATTAAATTCCCTTCAAACATTTCTTATATTCATAACAGTTAATATAACCAGCACTGTGAAACTGTTTTTTCTTCAATACAACATAGAAATAAGGATCTCTTTGTGCAAAATTTTGCCACAAAAGGCAAAATAGGTGTGACTGTGACATGAAGCATGTTTAGGGTTAATCAAGGTATGCCTTAGCAGTGGGCAGCAGATTAGGGCAAAAATCAGTCTTAAACACAAGAGCAAGAGTTCCTTCAGTTTTCATGAAAGTTAGCATGGCTCCAAGTCCAGCCTAAAGGGCAGCACCAGCACTACCATGTATCACTTGAGTACTCAGCTTCCTAGTCACCTCTGTATTGGAGGGCCCTCTCATGAGTCTATGTTTTTCCTCCACCAAGAGAAAGCTAAAGGCAGTGGCAAGGAGATGAGAGGAAGAGGAGGGAGGAATCTGGTCCCTTCCAGCTCTCCTTCCAGTCAGCGGTGCTGGTTATTTCAGCCACACTGGTCGAGGCAGTCAGCAAGGCTCCAAGGACAAGACTGCTTGTTCATTTTCTCTGCTCTGAACCTCTGTGCCACCAGACTTCTGCTTAAAGTGCAGAGCACCCTTAGCCTGGCCCTGCATTGCTTCACCATCAGCTAAGCAGCTTGTGCAGGAGAGCAGTGAGATAAAGTGGCACAGGCTTGTGTCTGGGCTGGCATCCAGTGGAGGGAGTCCCGGGTATATGTTAGCTGTACTGGCAAAGTCTGTACAAAGCCTGTGCTGTCGCATCTGCATTGTTTCTGTTGCTCATGCTACCTACATTCATCCAGTGAAACTTGGTAGAATATGCTGCCGTGGTAGGTACAGAGAGGCTGGATGCACCTTGGGAACAATATCTGGATATTTATGATGTGCCCATCACTGCAATATCTAGGCACTTATACAATTGTGCAGAAGAATTGTGATGGAGGAGTGAGAGGCAGATTGATTTGTCCTTATTTCTATAAGTATTTTTTTCCTAGGGGAAAACAATGTGCATAATAGGAATTCTACTGAAGTTATCTTTAATGGGGGAAAGGAGACCATAACTTTATGCCATTTTTTGCACTTGAAATCTTCAGCCAACTAGAGGATGCCTTTATAAAATGTTTGGTTTTGCTTTACTTGGCATTATCTGACATGACAAGGGACTGCAGGGTTGTGTTCTGCAGCTTGTGCACCTTGAAGGTTCTCACAGATGAACAGCTGGTTATTATGGTTCCTCTCCTGAAAATTATTAATCAACACTTCAACACATAACACATAAATTGCTTGAGGTCAAGAAAAGGATTCTATTATTTCACTGGAGTTTATTGTGATGAAGTTATAAAAGCTACAGTACAGAAAGTTGTTATTCAGCGGACTGTCCTGGACAAGACCCAAATGCAATGTCTATCCTTTGAATATTGTCTATAAAATGGAAATCTCTGGGATGTTTTCAATTTGACAAATTGGAACTGACAGAAGTAGGTGATATTATGAAGAACAGTTTCTGGGAACTAAATAGAATTCAAATACAAAAAGACATGGAGGACTTGCAAACAGCCAGGCCATGTGGCTCTGTCTCTCAAGCTCTTACAGACCCACACACTTTCTATGCACATAATTGCATTTTCCAAAATACTAGTAATTTTCAGTACTCAATTTCAAATGCATGCCAGTGTGGCTTTGTCTTTAGATATAAGTGGATTTTTTCTTTTGAGGCAGGGAAGACATGGACTGTTATGTTTCTGCATACAACACCCATAATGCTTTCGATTTTGTCATAAGGCCAAACATTTAGTAGCTGTGGGGTTTGAGACATCTGGGAGAGAAGTCTCTTTGTATCTAATTAGGCAGTTACATCTAATGGGGTCTTTGTTTGACCACCACTGTATAGTATCTCAGTATACCTAGTGAAAAATTGAAATAACTGAATATTTCTCATGGCCTAACTCTTCCTTTCCTGTTACTGAAAAGGATACATATTTTGTTATAGGAAGGTGTGTTTGTGTAACAGGGGAGGATATTAAAGGAATGTCCTTTATATCGGTCATTTCTATAGCCAATGACATTTTCTATGAGAATTTGTAGGCTAGATCTATATACTCAATAAGAATCTATAAAATAGACCAGCTCCAGGACAAATCATGTTCCTTACACCTGCTTGCTTCCAGATGATCCACAAAATATTTGCTAAAAAGTTTAAAGTCAGAGAAATCAAATACCAAGAAAACTGTTGTAGAACATTTGCATTTAAAGTCTCTTCCTTTTAAAAATGGCATCTGTGTACATATAATCCTCCAAGAAGTTTCTACTAAATGGCTTTCATTTGTGACCTGCACAGGATATAGGCCCCACTGGATTTTACCAGTTTTAGCAGACATTCAACAAAGACATTTCTGCTGGATCTTTGGTGCAGATGTAGCTTTTGCCATTCATCTGGGATAAAAATGCAGGATACATGTGCTTCAACAAGCTGAAAAAGAAACCCAAAGAATAGACTTGAAGGTCTGTAGCACACTTCCTCTAATCTCACAGGCTATCCAAGAACATCCAGCAGAAAATTTGGCTTTTTACAATGTCCTCAAGCTGTATGTACATCAGGGTTACAACTTACATCTGCTTATAAGTAATTTATGACATATTATTCTCAATTCCCTGCAAGGCTAAATCTTAGAATGAAAAAGGATTTACTTCATCTTTTCCACCAAAAAATAAATTACAGCCACTCATTGGGAAATACATTAGCAAGTGTATTTAAGGAAGCTGTGAGTTTGCCCAAGAAATCCCCATTATCTTCAATAATATTCTGATAGGTAAGTTCAGGTTCCACTGTTCCGTTCACACAAAGTACAATTTCTTTCACTGAGCTAAATAGCTGTTAAAATAAAATATATTCTGTTCCTTATATCCCATACACATAAATACACAGAGCAGACTTAAATTTGATTCTGTATGATTTAATTCCAAAGCCTGAATACATGCAACCAATACTCAAAATATATGTAACAGATCTTTAGCTGCTGAAAATCAGCACAATAGCCAAATTATGAAATTAGGATTAAGTGAATACCAGAGTAGCAGGGTGCTTTACCCAAGTTAATGCTGCCTGCCTCTCAGCAGAACTCATTAGTCTTGATGGAGCTCTCAGCTAACATAGTTACACAGCAGCTGGTACCCAGACTAATTTGTTTAGCACTGGTTTGCTTAACCCTGTACGACACGTACTCTTGCAATGTAGACTTGCCACACAAGGAATGTTTCAACTCAGTTTACAATGAAAAGTCCATGGCTTGTGTATCTAAAAGGTTAGATTATCTTATCCTGTATCCTTCTGACTGTATTATCTGTGACTAATATTTTAATTAATATTTCAGTTGCTTTTAAGGAAATACCAAAGGCCTGGAAAAAAAAAAGTGCTTGATGAGTAGATCTATTTCATCAAAAAATACATGTTAAGGTCTTTGAGGAAAAAGGGAATATTTTAAAATCAGTTTGTAGTATAAATTTTGGAGGGCTTTTGGGTGATGCTATCATTGGACTTTTTATTTCCCATTGGCCTACATCTTTTGTGGTAAATTATGCAAAGTGGATGTAATATGGTACAACTCTTACCTGTTAGAATTAAATTTTGCTTACTGAAAATGACTGTCAGAGAGGAAAAGAGAACATACAGGAATCTGTAATTCTCTCAGTTGTCTAATTTATAGCTGGGATGACATTCAGAAATCTTAGGAATCTTGTAATAACCAGGAGACTAAGAATATTAGCTAGAGCTAGGCAGAACACATTTCTCATGCTGCTCTACCAGCTCTGCTCCCATAAATCCATGTCATATCAGCATCAAGCCTTTCTGCAGCAGATTAATATTTGTTTTGGTTATGCATTTGGGAGGAAAAGATGCACTCAGGACAATAGCAGGTAGTCACTGTTGTGCTGATTATATATACAATAAGAGCAAGATTTCTGAAACCAAACTATGAGAGTCTTAATATTATTCCTTGCATTTCCTAACAGATAAGATGGTTTTGTAAAGTTCAGTCACATAAAAGGCTGCAGCATGGCAATGCTCTGTGCAAGAACTAACATCAGAGGCTTGGTCCTTAAAGTCAGCTGAGACCCTTATGCAAATAAATAATCCGCATTATGTCTTTAGTACTGGGGTAGACTAGCCTGGCCCTCACTCTAAAATACAGTATCTTAAAGCTCCTCCTCATGTTAGTCTGCCTATGCTGACACCTAGGGATTTTCCTGGAGGTCATGTTCCTCCAGCTATGTCTCTTCTTCCACTACAGAACTGGAAATGGAGAGAGAAGGCAGGGACCAAATGGAAATATGAAGTAATGTCCAATAGATAACAAACACAATGCAATAGAGAATAAAATTATCATGTTCAGTTTCTACATGAAATTTGCTTTTTTTCCCCACCCCTTTTCTCAAGTCTTCCATGTTAATTTAAAGTCTACAGGTAGGAATGAAGAGCAGTCCAGATGTAACAAAAACATGATACAGAGGCATGAAGTCTAGTTGGAGGCCAGTAACTAACAGGGTAGTCCAGGGCACAATACTGGGTCAAATTCTATTTAACATCTTCATTAAGAATCTGAATGATAAAACAGAGTGGGCAGAGTGCATGCTCAGCATGTCTGCTGATGGCATAATAGTAGGAGGGGTGGCTGATACACTAGAAGGTTGTGCTGCCATTCAGAGGGACTTCAAAACGATGGAGAAATTGGCTGACAGGAACTTCATGCAATTCAGGAATGGGAAGTGCAAAGTCCTGCAAGTGGGGAGGAACAATCCCATGCACCAGTATATGATGCTACCCACTGAGATGGCAAGCAGCTTGGCAGAATAGATTTTGGGATGTCCTGGTGGACATCAAGTTGAACATGAGCCAGCAACGAGCTCATAAGGCTAATGGTGATCTGGGTGTTAATAGGCAAAGTCAAGGGAGGTGATCCCTCCTTTCTGCTTAGCACTGATTAGGCCACACCTGGTGTGTTGTGCCCAGCTCTGGGCTTCCCAGTACAAGAGAGACATGGACATATTGGAAAGAATCCAGTGAAGTGCTACAAATATGATTAAGGGACTCGAGCACCATTCATATGAGGAAATGCTGAGAAAGCCTGGGAAGTTCATCGTGGAGAAGACTCAGGAGAAGATCCCATTAATTTATAAAAATACCTGAAGGGAGGCTGCAGAGAGGATGTAAATGGCCTCTTTTGAGCACTGCCCAGTGACAGGTACAGAGGCAAGGGGCACAAACTGAAACACAGGAGATTCCTCCTAAATATCAAGAGACAGTTTTATTACTGTGAGAATGAGGGTACTTTGGAGATATTCAGAAGTTGCCTGAACATGGTCTTGGACAGCCTGTGTGGCCCTGCTTGAACAGGGTTTGTATCAGATGTTCTCCAGAGACCACTTCTAATCTCAACTCTTCTGTGATACCACATGACAAGAGAATATACAGCATTGGAGGGATATACCACATTGATATATCCCAATTTATGTTGTTTCCCACATGGTGAGAGAATGAGGAAGGAATATAGATAGATGCACACATAGCCATTTCTGAAATATTTCAGTAGTTCTCCTTTTATTTGAAGATGAAGTGATTCTTCAATTTAGGTGAAGGATCCAAAACAAAGGAGACAACAGAAAGTCTTTGAAAGGAGAGAAGCTTTGACACTGTCCTGCATGACATTCAGGTCTCCAAGCTGGTGAAATATGGGTTTAATGGATGGACAATTCAGTGAATAAAGAACTGGTTTGATGGCCACTCCCAAAGAGTAGTTGTCAATGGGTCGGTATCCAAGTGGAGACCAGTGACAAGTGGAGTTCCTCAAGGATCAGTACTGGGACCAGTCTTGTTTAACATCTTCATCAGCAACCTGGACAGTGGCATTGAGTGCACCCTCAGCAAGTCTGCCAACAATACCAAGCTGTGTGAGGCAGCTGACACACTGGAGGGAAGGGATGCCATCCAGAGGGACCATGACAGCCTGGAGAGGTGGGACCATTCCAACCTCATGAAGTTCAACAAGGCCAAATGCAAGGTCCTCCATCTGGGTCAGAGCAATCCCAAGCACCAATATAGGCTGGGCAGTGACTGGCTTGAGAGTGGCTCTGAAAAAAAGGACTTGGGAGTACTGGTGGATGAGAAGCTCAATATGAGCCATCAGTGTGCTCCTGCAACTCAGAAAGCCAATTGTATCCTGGGCTGCATCAAGAGAAGTGTGGCCAGCAGGTTGAGAGAGGTGATTCTCCCCCTCTACTCCACTCTTGTGAGACCTCACCTGGAGTACTGTGTTCAGTTCTGGAGCCCCTATTACAGGAAGGATATGGATGTGCTGGAATGTGTCCAGAAAAGGGCCACGAGGATGATCAAGGGGCTGGAACACCTCTCCTATGAGGACAGACAGAGACAGTTGGGGTTGTTCAGTCTGGAAAAGAGAAGGCTCTGGGGAGACCTTATTGTGACCTTCCAGTATCTTAAGGGGGCTGGAGAGGGACTTTTTAGGCTGTCAGGCAGTGATAGGACTAGAAGGAATCAATTAAAACTAGAGAGAGGTTGATTCAGCTTAGACATTAGGAAGAATTTCTTCACCATGAGGGTGGTGAGACACTGGAACAGGTTGCCCACAGAGGTGGTGGAGGCCCCATCCTTGAAGGTTTTAAGACCAGGCTGGATGGGTCTCTGAGCAACCTGAGTGGGAGGTCTCCCTGCCATTGGTGGGAGTGTTGGAAATAGATGATCTTTAAGGTCCCTTCCAATCCTGACAATTCTATGATATGCAAAGTTTAGTTCAGTAGGATTACCTTTCAGTCTTCCCACTCACTGAGCTCCCATCTCAAAACTCTCCCTTTCTAGAAGAGGTATTGTGATTAAAACCCTGCATTCATTCCCTTTTATGGCCTATAAACAGAGCACTGAAGTAAGACTTGAGAGACAGCTTCTTTTCCAAATACTGTTCTATCGTATGGTCTTGAAAGACTAGATTGGTTTACTTCCCTCTGCTTCTTTGTCCTTTACAGGGATAATACTTCTAACTTTGCATTGCAGATGGGATTTAGTGATAAAAAAATGCTATTGGACTCTATCCTTATATGTATTTCAAAAACATCTCTACGGGCAGTACGTACATACATCATGCATAGTCTTACTGCTTGTACTAGTCAAGCCTTGTTCTTTAATTGTCTCCTGAGTGTGGAAACATGTGAACTGTGTGGTCGCTGTCATTGTGCTCTTTTCTCTCCCTCTAGAATGGAAGCAGGAAGTGAAGAGTAGTGATGAACATTGCCTTGAAGGATTATCGTGCTACAAATCTGGAATAAGAGAATGAGTTTTTCTGCTGTGGTCTGCATGAGATACCTTTCAGACCTCTGAAAATGAATTTTGCTCCAAGTCATTATTGTAATATGTAACCATAGTATCCTGTAATGGCTAATGACTTTCTGTATCACAGATCCAGATGAAAAGAGGTCTGCATTTAGACAAAATTGGGCACTAATTTGTCTCCTGTAGCTGCAAGAGGCACATTTCTGGTCATGTAACAGGAAAGTTGTTGTGATGTTGCTAGATCCCCCTTTCTCTTCTTCACTAACACCACCATGGCTGTCTCTAGCATTTCTTATAATTTCTTCCAGAAGCCTGGTTCGAATTTCAAAACAAAGCTTATTTTTGAAATAATTTTCAGATCTCTGGCTTTGCAATAACAACATTGTGCCTTTTTACCATGTGAGAAATTAATTCTTTCCCTTGAGTGGAGCATGTTGAACTTTCCCTCTTACTGTACCTTCTGGTTTCACTCCCTCGTGTATGCTAACTTTCACAACCTGACAATAACAAAGCAAAGAAAAATAATTATTCAGCAACATGAAATCTCTAGAAGTAAGAAGAGCACTCCTGTGAACTTGGTATGCTGTATGGTTGAATCGACCCATACTTCTTAAACCATAAGCCGTCTGTTCTTGAGCCATCTGGATTTGCTTTGATTCCTGATGGGCAGATAGCATTGCTGAAAGGAAGCATGTGCTAAAACAGAGCAAAATAAATGTCACTAGTAACCGGTGTGGAGATTTAAACAGAGAGATTAAATGTAAGACAGTGCAGGCTGCAAAGTTCCTCCTGTTTCTGGACAATGAGGTATTTCTATTACTTTTCAAAAACAGATCTTTTCACAATAAACCAAACTTACACAAAGTGTTCTGTTTAATAATTTCATATAACAGCCAGACATTTTTCAGCATAACAGTATAACCATCTATCCTTATTACAGCAAAAACTGACAAGGGAAACATATATCAGTAGCCCTTTGATCTTTTATCATGTCACTAATAAGGAAGGAGTTTATAGTGAATTGATGTTGGCCTTTCTATGAATTGAATGTTGCTTCCCCACTATTCATTCAGTAAAAACAGGCTTGATTTTGACCCTAGAGGAACATACACATTAGTTAATTAAGCCCAAAACAGCACCCAGAACTCAAAACCTCTGAGATTTGTAACCTTTTAAATGTCAACACAGCATCTCTAAGACAAGCACATCTTTAAACATAGTTACCCGGTGTAGCTATTTTAGAGGTTATAAGAACTGTACAAGAGCCCACTTAATTTCACCACCAGGATATTGCAGCAAAGCCCAAAAGATACTTGGGCTCCTTCCACAGTACACTTTGTTTCAATATTAAGAAGAAAAAAAAAAAAAGTGCTTACCAAGCATCCTTTGTGAAAAAAAATGCTTCTATTTGCAGCTGGGTATACCCACTAACTTATACTACACATATAGCTTCCCAAGAAATGGCAAGGAGGGCTACAAAGCTTCTTTCCTGTAACCTGCACATAGCCTGATACATCCAGACATTGCAGGTGACTGCTTTCCTGACATATCTGAACATCCCTTTGACAAAGGACTGCCTCATGAGCCATGCACCATGACTAATTGAATGCAAAGGGAAACTGATACAACTTTAATGTGGGAATTTTGTGTTATTCAAACAGCCACTTCTGTTTCATAAATCACACGTCTGAAATTATGGAAACAGTTGAAAGGCAGGTTTCAGCTTGTAATCAGAACCTACTGAGTTGCAGTGTCCTGGTTTGGCTTTCACAGAATTTGTCTTTGTCCTCATACCAAGTAACATTTTTATTGATGACTCAGTTTGAAAGTGTTACTGATAAAGCTTGTGGGTGTACAGATAGCAGAGGAATTTCAAATGAAGCATGTACAAGAGGTTGGTAAAAAAAGGTGAAGGTAAAATGTGTGCAATTTAAACTGGGCTAATGTAGAAACAGAACAAGAAGCCATATGTCATCATTATAGGGTAAGAAAATACATCTTATAAAAAGATAATTCTGAAATCAATTTGCAAACCATGGTGGTTAATCTGTCGAATATGAGCTACAGTAAAATGTTGTAGCCAAGAGGGATAACACAGTGGGGAAGCTCTGTCATCTGCATAATTGGTACTACGATACAGTCCAGAGACAGTATCCACATTTTGACAAGGAATCAGACCACAACCATGAGACATATATTAAAGGATTGGAAAACACATCTTTTGTTGAATGGCTCAAAAACCTGAATTGATTAAGCTTATCAAAAAAAGGTCTAAGAACAGAGCTGAGCACAGTCTTTAATATATCTATAAGGGAAAACACGACAATAATGGAGGGGCATCTGAGCCAACAAAGATTTGGAAAGATACTACAGCTGGAAGCTGAGACTCAGGCTGTTCAGGCAAAAAATATCATATCCGTATTTTTAACAGCTTTAACTCAAGTTTGGGTAGTTGTTCAAAAGGTGTAGTCTAGTACTTGAACAAATGCACCTAGCAAAGTCCTATGTCCTTTCTGAGGAGGTTACCACTGATCACAGTGTACAAGTGGTACAGGAAGAATTAAGCATCCCTGGAATTAAAATTATTCAGTTAAAATTATGGCCTGTTCCACTGGAAGAGCAAAATGCCAACAAGCAGATGGAGTATGATCTGAACATTACAGCGGGGTTTGTCTTCCCTAACTTAATTGCCAGAAGGTAGCCTAAACTTGAAAAAAACCATAAATGTCCCAGAGAAGCATTCATCCTACCTATTTGTTTTCTTGATTATAGAGTAAACATAGACAACCAGCTAACAACTTTTAAGGGAAAAAAAAAAAAAAAAAAAGAAAATTAGACCCATAATGAAAACAAAGGAACAATATGTCACATGTGAATGATTGTTATTTCATGTTAAATTTAATTTTACAAAACTGCATTGCATGAAGAAATTCAAAAAAGCCAAAATAACTGAATCAGTTAAAAACAGTTTTCATGGACTGAGAATTTTTAGAGTGACCATTAGCCACTAACTATGTAATTTTATAATTTCTTATTTCCTTTATATTCAAGTCATCAAACACTGCTGAAGCAGTGTCCACAAGACTTTGACATCACTCAAAATCTCATTAAAAAAAGAAGCATTTAAAAGATTTTGTCATTAGTGTAGTTCAATTATAAGGAACAATAGCAATGTTCATTGTTATGGCAACAGCAAACTTTGTTCACATCCTATAACTTCACCTACGTAAGTGGTTTTACACTCTTTCAGCCATGTCTGTGTGAGATAAAGCAGCAAAGCTCTGCTGAAATCTCTGTTATTTTGTGCAAGATCAGAGGATTATGAATACAATTAAAACCAGTTTAAAAGTTAAAAATTCCTTTGTTTATAAATATATATAATAATATTTTTAATGAAAATGCTCTCTCAAATCAAAATTACTTTAAATATGTATAATGCTAATTCAGTAAAACATGTTAGTGTTATTTTTTCCATGTATTTTCATTTTTAATAGTGCCAGGTTGAGGCCAAAGACCGAAATCTGAAGGAATTTTGACTCATCCCTGTATACCATGTTACATCTGTAGAACATGAATTAAATAGTCATGGGCTAATAGCCAGACTTGCAAGATATTTCAGCTGCAAAGTGGAGGCTATTAGGAGTTATCAGCTGTAATACATTTATCATTAACAGTGTATGAGCTTATTTTGAGTAATACACAAACTGACACAGAGCCAGATCTGCCCTTATTATTACCCGTACTGCTGTTCCTGATACCAGCCACCACCACTACCATAGTGTCCTATAAAAACAGTTTCTAAATCTCCATTTTAAATGATTGAGGCTGTATTTGTTACAAGCAGACTGGGTGTGGGAACTAAATGCTCTCCTCCTTCAGGTACAAACAAGCGGTCATCAATCAGGGATACCCCAACTGCACCTGAATGCACACTGATGTTCAGAGCCCCAAAAAGCCACTAAAATGAATGAGGACAACTGAAGGTCCCCAAGCCACCATCCATTTCCATGCTCCACAGGTTTCCTTCTGAAGAAGGAGTCATCAGGGAGCTGCATCTGATCATTTTCCTTCCAACTTGTACCAGCAGAACAGCTCAAATCAGCCATAAAGTAGCATTTGGCACCAAATCTAATCACTCAGCCCTTTGACAAAGTTCAGATCAGAATCTGTTACATTGCCCAGGCTAATTTCCAGGCTAATTTCCACCTTTTAAATCATGTTCTAGTTAAATGAGCCATTTCTACAAACTTAGGAGGGTAAGCATAATTTAGGAGAGTGGAAAGTATTATTTTAAGGTTGATTGAGTATGCACCATGCCAAACACCACTTTCAGAGGTAAGGGGTGCACTGTGTTACCAAATGATTATTTAATGACTCATAACCCCAGTGCATGAGACATCACTCCTGAGGAATTAGTTTTAAATGGGGTAGTGGTGTCTACTCAAGATGTAGAGCTAGATGTCAAATTATGATAATAGCTACATTTTTGCATCATCCAAACCTGAACTTCAGCAGTTTGTAGCTGGAATCGCTCATGCATATACCCACTGCTGGACTGACTCATGACTGCAGAGTAAGAAAAATTATTAAAAAAAACCCTGTGGTGTCAAGTGTACTTTGATAAATTAAACTTTGAACCAAAATATTTGCATTCCCACTTTTGAATATCCAGTTCAGTTTTGTGCTTGCCAATTGAGTTGGCTAGCTGCCCCCCTGTAATTATTATCCAGTCGCTACCTATATGTAACACACATGCAGTATCTTATGGCAGAATATTGTTCGCAGATTTACCAACAATGTGAAAAATGGAAGAGACCCAGAGGCAGCAAATTTTGTATGGCAGATTTTCAGGATTCATCATTTCATCTTACTTTGACAACACATTTTATAGAATGCTTAATGCAAACTTCTATAGAAAAAAAAAAAAGAAATTTAGAAAACAAGCAATAGAAGTGCTTCTTCCAAGAAAAGCAGCTATTGAATGGCTTTGTTTGTGTTTACTAAATAAGAATTGTGGTGCATTAATAGCAAGACCATATGGTCTTTATGATATATATTTCTGTCACGGTTTAGGGTCAGCGCAGCCCCTTAGATTGTCCTGATTCAGAAAAGTACTTGAGAATATACAAATGATTGTACAGGGCCAGATCAAAAGTCCAGCTAGACCTTGTGACATCTTTCCGACTGATGCTAACAAAGTTCCCAGTAAATGTATTCACTTGCATGTAACTATGGGTTTAAAACAAACACTGCTAAACAGAGAAGGAGTGAGCTACTGAATTACAGCCTACTTCTGAGATTATCAATGTGCTGCCTACCACTATACTGTCATGGAAAACCATGATAATCATCAGTTAATATGTAGAAGTTTCAGTATCTGCAGCACAAAGATTTAGTAATCTTGATCTAAAGTGGCACTAAACTGACAAAGGAAAAGGCCACCGTTTCCAAGAAAATAATTTTAAACATGGTGAAATAAGAAATTAAGTAATATTCAACATTAATTTAAAATTAACTGAATACTGCATATAGAATGACACAAAATGTTTGGCAAACATATGGGAAGAATATAATGTACTATCTCTAGCCATTGATAGCTCCTTGTTTACGTCTAACACAAAGAAATTTGTATGGTTTGTATGTACTAATGAATTAAGAAACTGAAATATAAATCTTTGGGACCACCATGAGCCTCACAAAGACTCTGAGATCAATACTGGATTAAAGTCTTGTGATAACACTATTTTACCTAATTTTAACCATCCAAAATTAGGCATGGTTTGGTTTTTAGATGAAAGATATGGGCACTAATAGAGGGTGAGTCCAGTGTTTAGGGCAGGTGATGTATACCATCCACTGGAGCCATTTTTCACTTCTGCTTCCAGTGCATATAGGGGCAGTCTAGACTAGATGTCTGCCTTTCAAACAGCTGAGCTTAACTAAAATGAACACCACCTCAATGCCTGATCAATGGAAGAAGTAAAATCAACAGATTTTTTTTTTCCCTTTTTAACCATGGATTAAAGTCTACCTTGTCCATCTCTAATCTAAAGAAACACAGTGCTTACCACTTCCAGAGTACAAACCATCTGTACTAGTTACAATTATTTTTTTTCAAGATAGCATGGATAAAATATTTCCAAAGACTATCTGACAACAAATCAGATAAACTTAGGAGAGCTGAAGTAAACATTTCTGCTGAGAAGAAAGCATCTGGGGCTAAACAAAGTTGTTCAGAGTTAAAGCAGGGTGGGGAGGTGGGGGAACACAACACAAAAGGTCAACAGTTAATCCTTTCTTGTTATTGACATTCAAAGAACAAACAGATAAACGTATTTGAATCTTCCTGTGACAATTAATGTGTCTATTTACCTGTTGAATAGCAGTGTGTTCTGACCATTCATATTCAGCCAAGTGTGATCTGGAAGGTTCTTCAAAAATAGATACATAAGTCTGCTAACTTCATCCCACAGTTTCTTTAAGCAATAGTTTACACATGCTCCTTTTACATGGATCATTGCCATGGCATGTGGTTTTCACTGTCTCCTTTTTAATTGGATTTATTGTTTGTAGGATAAATGTTAAAGGTTGTGTTATTGCATCATCATTCATAAAGGCAGGTGGAGGACTGCCCAAAGCTACAATTTAAAGTGGACCTTTGAAACACTGATAAGCTCTGCCCTATTTCTAATGGTATATGCAGGGGCTCATGAAAGGCTAGCAGAGCTTTCATTCTAGAATTTGGGTCACATATGGGTGCATGCCACATGTAAGCACCTAAAGAAGCAGCTGAGCTGCCTTCATTTCTGCTGACTTTACTGATCACTGAAGAAATTGTTTTGAACAGAACTAACAAGGCACCATACCACAGGCATACATTGTCATACATTTAGATGGCTGGAGGAAATCAGACAGCTCTTTCTATTTGTTATCTTTTACAGCTGCTAATTAGGCCATTTTGCATAAATGTGTGATGTGTTCATCACTCAGCATCTAATGAACTATGTGGGATGTGGATTTGAAGAGGTTTGTAACAAACTGCTTTAAAGATAGATTCTCTGTTGTTCAAAAGAACCAAATATAAGATAAATATTTAGTCAGAATAATGTGCAGTGTCTTCACTCTTTCTTTCAGGATATCAAACTCAGGAGGAAGTGTATCCTGAAAAAAAAAAAAAATCAGACACCTAAGCATGTTACACAGTGAACAGGGGAAGTTACTTAAACCAGGATTCAGACAGAAAATCCAAACAGAGTTCTATGAATATGTGTCCATCTCCTGATTGAGGATACATGTGTGTAGCCTTATGATGTACTGTGAGACTCAGGCACTGTGATGAAAGTAATGGTGTGAGCTGAGGTTCTTTAGATGTCCATCTCTGGAGACTTCCAAAAGTGATGGTGACTCCCTCCCTAGTGCATAGCAACCTCCTGGTTAAACCATTCAGATGGTACATATGAAATATAGGTCAAATTAGTCTTTTAGCTTAAGGTCATTCAAATCCACAGCTCCTGTAGAATAAATCCAGACAGAAGCCATCTTTAAAAAGCTTCTTTGAAGATGTACATTCAAGAATTCAAGATTCATTAAACCAGGAGACCTACAGGAAGTCTAACTCACAACTGAGTGTACCATGGGCAGCAAGGACCAGAATCCACATCTTCCACTCCCTGGGTGTTCATGTTCTGACATTAGTGGGCAGATACACTTTATCCCTGGGGCATGAGTTTTGAGTGGTCTGTACCTTTTTGATAACCTGGAATTACTGGGGTGTGTGTATGTGTGTGTCACATCACAGGTTAGACCATGCAAAGGATTTAGAGGGTATTTACAGTTTGCAAGTTCCACTTGGGACTCACATGTAATTCAGCAGATGAAGTGCATGTGCAGTAGAAGAACTACAGGTTCTTCTGATGCTAAAAGCTCTTTGAAGCCTAAGTTGTTAGCCCATTTGTTTGTGAATTATGGCCTTTGATGTAGGCACATAAATTCCATCTCAGCTGTTCAGAAATGTCTTTTTTTTTTGGACCTTGCACTATATTCCCAAATAGCCAGCCAGAATCAAGAGTACAAATGGTGTCATTTGGGAAAACAGGGATAAATCAATAGGGAGAAAAGCAGAAGGACCCCCATTAAGCAATATCTAGCCTGCTTTTAGTGGTTTTGCTGTACAACTTTGTTAAAATAAAATACCCAATACTCATTACACTGAAACTATTACTTAGTGCATCAACTGTTTGCTGTATGAGCTACACCCTCAGTTCTTCACTGTAGTTCGATGCCCATCACTGACATGGAATGGGATCTCCTTCCTCTTAAAAAATGTTTTGTCAGTTGGAGTCTGTATTTAGGTCATTCCTCTTGGGTACAGCTCTATATCTCATCGGATTAAAAATAGAAAGAATTAAATTGGCATTATTTTTCCAAACATCCTGTATGTGTTTCATTGTTCCTTAACTATTTACAAAAAGCAGTCTCAGAATAAAATCTTGGCTGACCAATGAGGTTTCATAGCTGACCTCTGAATATTATCTATGTGCCTTAAATGCAAAGTTTTAGAAATGTAGTTCCCCTTGAACCCTTCAGCTTTGTATTGTGAAAGACAGACCGCATAACAACAAATTGCTCCTTATTTATAATCTTGTCTGTATTTTTAAGATCTTGGTATACTCACTAATTTAACTGGAAGGAGCTAAAGAATCAAGTTAGGCTGCAGAAGTAATAACAACAACCACAATAATAATAATAATAGTAGTAGATTGTGCATGGAGTTTTCCATCCATAAGTCACAAAGGCATTAAGTACCACTAGAGCCATTTTAAATATGAAAAAAAGGAGATGACTTGCCTGAGGTGACCAAACAAATTGTAGCATTCAGTCACTTTTGCTGACATCTTCCACCAGCACCTGCAATCTGGCTTTGCATAGCAGCATGCCAGGTCACTAAATGCTCTCTATTCTGGACTTGAACATTAAGCTGATTCTGTGGGCATGAAATCCTGGAAGGGAGCAAGAGGTACCTAGGAAAATGTGTGCATGCGAGAGATAAGTGAGACAGATAATAAACAGTCATATTTTTAATGCAGAAAGGGGCACTATGACATGGAAGAAAAGAACAAACAGCTGAGAACTGAAGCATGTATTTTCCAGAATGAAAAAAAAATGGAAAAAAAAAAAAAGGAAAAAGAAAAAAAAGCTAGAAAATAGTATAAAATGTACAGCTTTCAGAAGGAAGAAGTGGAAAGAGAAAGAGCAACAAGGGGAGAAACAACAGAACTTCCTTTGGGAGAAAAAGCAGGACTGTTCACATTGGGAGGAGTTGAGCCCTCCACTGGCACAAAAATGAAAAGAACCTGGTTGATAATCTTTTTCAGCTGCAACTTCAGGTTGTTATCTAAGATCCATCCATCTACAAGCTGCTCTAACATACCAACAAGCCATGTCTTGTTCAACAGCATGAGGCCTATGATGTTCAACGGCACCTGGGTTTGCTCAGCCATCTGCTGATGGGGGTTGTCAGTGCAAAGGCACCCAGTGGGATTCCCAGCACAAAGACAGCTGGGAGGACATCTCAGCAGGTCGATGTTGCTGGAAACAGATTCCTTCATTATATTGGAAAGGAGCAGTAAATCAGCAAGGTGGCAGCCTGCTTTCCTTCAAATATCCACATACTCTTTTCAAAGGAAAAGACCAAAAAGGGTCAGGCATTTCTTCAGGTGTTAAAGGCCCTGGGGAAATGATGACTCAGTTTGTATTTTATTTGCCAGTTCTAGGGCTGAGAAAGTAAGTGGCATGTGGCACAGAGATCTGGGAATATGCCTGTAAAACTTAGCAAAGGAATCAAAAATATAGATAAGTTTGAAATGTATCTCAGGAAGGAGGAAACAGTCATTTAAAAGTAGGATGTTTGTGGATGAGTAGAATGAAATAGGTTTACCTTGGCTAATCTGTCTTTTGAGTGACAAACAGATAAAAAGTTTCACCTGTGAATTGCTGGCAGAGGTCATCAACAGCCCCAACCCATGTTACACTAATCAAGATGCCAGTACCTTGTATAAATTTCCATGTAACTCCAAAATGGTGGAATTTAAAAATACTAAAACTTTCCCATACTCATCCATTCCCAAATAAAAAGGTTCTTCCAGGCTTCTTCAGAAAAATAAATAGACCAAGCTGAGCTATAGTTTACAGTAAAATAGTATTTGGTGAATACCAAACATGACATTTCTGCTAAATGACAGTGCTCTTTGTATGTCTCCAGGAGGCTGGAAGAGCATCAAGTCACTGACAGAAATTTTTACAGTGGTTTTGTCAAGAGCTTTCAGCACAAAATTCTAGGATCACACATGCACTTCACACAGCACAACACATCTAATATTCACTTTCTGTTTCTATTTACTTTTCCCTCCTTATATATTTTTCTTAAATAACATGAAAATTAAATGTCAAATTTTTCCACAGTTAAAGTGTAGGATTGTTCGAAATATTCAAAAGTTAGAGCATTTGGCTCATCCCCATAGGCATATGTGCACATGCTATGAGTGTAAAAAAAATCAAAAGCTTCTGAGAAGGTTTGATTTTACATTTAATGAGTCATTGGGAGTTGAAAATTTCAATCTACATGAATATAACTCTGAAGGTGAGATTTCCTGAAAACAGAATTTCATTGCTCCCATAGAAGTTAATGGGAGTTTTACCAGTAAAATATATATATGTAGATGATAGAACATGGCATAAAATTTAGGTTGGGAAGTGTCTGTCAGATACTTTAATGAAACTGTGTCAATCACAGTGAAATGATAATCTAAGTACTTCTTGGAAGATACCGGAAAAAAGGCTATAAATAATTCACCCTTAACATCCTACACACTATTTGAGACAGAATTTCACCATAAATGTATCCTAGGGCATGACCTGAAGACTTTTCAAGTCTAATATAACAAATGAAAATAGAATTGTCCTTATTGCAATTTGGGACATTATGCTATTTGTAATTATCCCTGTCTGTGATCAAGCTAGAAATGACAGTCTTACCTGATTTTGGCTCTGTCTGAAAAATTTTTTTCTTCATGGTAATGACCCTCCTTCCAAGTTGGATCTGTTCCAGAAAGTTCTCACCAGACAAGACAGGGAGAGCTCTGTTCATCCAGTAGGTGAGGATCCAGACTCCTTCCCTAAGCATTGACAACATACTGCTGCCTCATTGCTAGTCCTATTCATTCAGTAGATTATTTAGCACAGAGGTCCCTATTTCACACATTTCTCATGTATCTCTTGGTTTCTTCTTGCTTCCAGGACTGGACACAAGAATCACATCATCCTTTAAGACAAAAAATACTTATTGACATTTAGAGCCTTTGGTAAGCAATCTTAAAATTACACAAGGAAATTAAGCACAGGATTTTTTTTTTTTCTTTTCAGTCTTCCAGGGAGGTCTGGTCCACCCTCTGATTTGAGTTTAGCTCAAAATGAAGGCTGAAATTTCCTGAAGTCACTTATGGCAGAGGCAGTGCACCACTGGAAACACAAATTCTTGTCTCAACAGATGGATTTGTGGGGAAGTGATCAGTAGTCTTGTGATGTTGACTGTCAAATCTACAGATCAAGAACATCTGTTATTGCCTGCACTGTGAAGTCTTCATCATGAAAAAACCAGAAGATCCCAGAGCAGGATTTGTCTGAAATTTGCTTAACTACAAAGAGATTTTTCCATATTGGCTGATGCTCCCCAACTAAATTACCATGGTCAGTAACTATTTTCTTAGTGATTTCTCCTGCCAGGTCACATGGAAGATCTGAAGACTTGACACACAAATCTGCTAAGGGCTTCCTACATCCTTTGTGTATTTAATCTGAGCATTTGTTGCTATCTGTCATTATTTTTCAACCAATACCTTATCTAGCACAATCATTTTTCAAGAAAACAAACATAATAAAATAGTCATTTCACAGAATGTCAGGGGCCGGAAGGGACCTCAAAATATCATCCAGTCCAACCCCCCCTGCCAGAGCAGGATCACCTAGACCAGATCACACAGGAATGCGTCCAGGCGGGTTTTGAATATCTTCAGAGAGGGAGACTCCACAACCCCCCTAGGAAGCCTGTTCCAGTGCTCTGTCACCCTCAGAGTGAAAAAGTTCCTCCTCATGCTTAAAAGGAACTTCCTATGCCTCAGCTTCCACCCATTGCCCCTTGTCCTGTCATCAGGCATCACCGAGAAGAGCCTGGCTCCATCCACCTGGCACTCACCCTTTATGTTTTTATAAACATTATATGTATTATATGTGTTTATAAACATTAATGAGGTTGTGAAGTGGAATGGTCTGTGGATCCCCTTGCAGACTTCCTCACAGGGAGTTATTCTAACAGCTTCAACAAATTCCTGAATCCTGAAGAATGATAAATCCAGTCAGATTACAATAATTATGTGGAAGGCCCTACAAGTCATTTATGGTATCTTCTGTAGATCCACATAAAAATTCCTAATCTTCAATGTCATCTACTACATACAGAATAGAAATTGTGACACCAAAATGATAATGATCCTGAGTTCGCATGCCTGCTAATTCTTAATTATAGTGGGACAAACGATAAATCCTTTACTGACCTACATGGGATAAACACTATGTAAAAGCTAGGCATGTTTATTATTTCACCACATGCACCTATATATGAACTCTGATGAAAACAGGAGCTTCATTTAGAGGCATCTCAGTAGGAGGTAAGAATATGGTTTGCCATTTTAACAAGGAGTTTTCTTTAACCTTATATATAGACTCCATAGGATTTCAATAAAGATATACAAACTACAGTGGAATTATATCATCACAATGTCCACACTCCTGCTTAAAAACATTATGGGTAAAAGGGAAACAATGATTATATGTAAAGACAGGAGTTTATTATTAATGTAACTTGAATCTTAACAGTCTAATTAGAGAGTTAGCCAACATCTAACTATAACTGAAAAAGAAGAAAATAATGAGCATAAAGAAAAGGATGCCAAATACACCAAAATAAGGCAAAAACAACAACAAACCAACAATAATAATACACTTACAATTGTAACAGAAATTTCCTACCTGATAGCCCTTTTTCTGGTGTCACACTTACCCTTCCACTGCCCCTGAGGATCCTTTTATCTGTTTGGGGAGCATATGGCAAATTTTAAATCAGCTCCTTCACTGACAATACTATGTTATATATACTATTCCATCTTCACTTTAGGATCTGCTGGAAGCATTTTTGTTTGCTAGTGGTCTTTTACACCTTGCTCTTTCTTCACTGGTCTACAAGTCCACATTACATGCAAATTTACTACATATGGTGCACCTGTGATACTTCTAAAACCAATTTTGTGCGGTCTTTTCTTTAACTAACCATTCATGAATTGTTCATAGACATGGGCTTTCCAGTGCCAGCCTGGTACCCATCTTTCATTCCATGCCTGTATTCCTGTGCCACCTTTTCTCAGGGCTCCACTAACATACTGAGCCTGTAATTGTCTACATTCTCTTCATTGCATTAGAGTCACAAATATCTCATTCTACACAGAATAACTGCTTTTTACAACTATATATAAGACTATTGTTATACCATAGCAATAAAGCCATTAAACCAAACCATTAAACCTAATTAAGCATGGTCATCTAGTTATGAGAGAAAAATAGTTACAGACAAACCAGGTCAAAACAAAGTTCCAGGCCAAGTAAGTCAGACAGTCTTAAGACAAGTAAGATCGAATAAGACAATGTCAGACAAAATAAGCTTGAGAAATCATAGTCCTGAGGCCTCATAAACTCAGTAAAAATCCTGTGGTCTATTGTTAGCAATGGAAATGCTTTATTGCTGATCTGAAGGCTGGGATAGATAGTGCTTGTGTTAAAAAAGCTGTAATAGAGTCCCTGTACATCCTCTCTAACCTAGTTAGGAGACTAGCATCTCCAGTATTACAATAATAATCTATTTAAAAATAAAAAGCATTATCTTAGTTGTAGGAGTACTATAAAGTGGCACAAACTCTTTTTAATTAAAAATGCTATTTAAAAAAGGTGGGGTTTTAGTTTTCTACTACTACATCCCCAAAATTTAAGATTTATGATTTAGTCTAAATAAAGCCTTCTGAAAGAGAATGTGCTGTGGAAAACCATGCCAAAGTAGGTAATAGTTTATGCAGTGATTCAGCAACCTTAGATAGGGAAAATTCTGTTTCTGAGAAATCTTTACAAGCTGTCAATTCCACTTTAGAAGACACTATCCTTCTTGGTGTGATGGTTGGCTTCTCTAATGAGATTATATTTCTCATAAGACTTTCTTAAGGCAGGAAATGGTCTGAATCTTCAACTTTACCAACATTTAAAATAATTGATTAATTAACTCTTGTACTGAGATATTTCCCTGGAAGTGAAAAAAATGTAGTGAATCTTTGCTTATTCACAAGAAGATAGATATTCCATATCCCTCAATGCTTCTCTAAGAAGCATAGATACATATGGTTATATTTTATATGTCAAATACTCAGTCATGCAAATGCACAAGGATCTGAAATCCAGATGAAAGCCAAATGCAATATTAAACACATTAAAGAAAGTTATATCATAGTTAAATGGGACGTTTTAGTGAATCTCTGTTGTACAGTGCACCTTCCATATTTTTATTACTTAAATAGACTCTTTAGTAGGTTTCCTAAAATGATACATTCTGGTTTCCATTATTTAAATCAAGGACATTCTCAATGACAAGTTTATTATTATTTTTTTTAAAGGCAATTATTCCCTTATCCCTTTCTTGTTGGTGGACTTCTAATTATGTCTATTATCTATTATATCTCTTACAGAATCATGCCTACTTGATGTATTTGTAAATTTATAGTGGGATAATAGGCTTTTTTAATCTAATTAGGGGTTGTGAAGTGGTTAACAGTAAATAACCTTTACAAGAATGAGAAAAGATTCTTTCTTAAAGGAGGAAAATATATAGTCTCAAAGTCTAAAGAGAAAGCATTTTCTATATGATTATTTCATTACTGTTACTTATTCACAGACTTTCTGCTGTTAAATAAGACATCACTGAATAGATAGTGCTGAAATGAATAAACCTGCATAATAACTATTTTGTGTTGAATTTTCAAAGAGCAAACAAAACTGAAGGCATATTTGTACTTCAGCTCTAAAATTCCATATGTTGAATTTGAAAAAGAAAAATTAAAAAAAAAAGCCATTATAATTTGATAGGAAAGTCTACCAGTGTTGCTTCCATTCCTTGAGTAATTAAATGAAACAATTTGAAGTTGATTTAGAAGTAGACTTTTAATATAGCAAAACTTATGTAAAATTTTTTTTCCGGCCCAGATACGATACAAAAATAGGGGTTTTTTTTAAGGTGGGAGAATTGTGTGTTTTAACTAGTGGAAGAATGTAATCTAGTCACACCTCTGTGTTTTTATCCATCCAAACATGACTGTAAACGGAATTAGATCATTTTGGCAAGGACTTTTTATGGTTTATTTTCTAAAGCTTTGCTAAGTCTTAAGCATTTCTCAGCCATGTTACTACATCTGAATGTTATCTATTTTAACTGTTTTTCTTTTCTCAAAGACAAAGTCTGTTTATTAGCAACTTTTTCAATTCACATTCCCTTCACACATTTTATTATGTGTCAGATGTGACATTCCAAGTATAGAGAAGTATTAAAAGTCTGTATTTTTCCCTCTTCATACTTCTTTCCTCTTCCTCATTGTTCTTTGATGCTTCTTTCAATTATTTTTAATTCTCTAGAATCTTTAACTAAGAGAATTCTTCCCCAAAATGTACTGCAACCTGTTGAAAAGTGCAAGTTCCCAGACAGGCTTCTGTCTCCACAATAAAACTGTTGCATGAGCAAGTGATATAGCTGACCTGCTATGAATTTATTTAATGTGTCCCACATCTTTCTCTATTCTTATCTCCCCTCGTTTTTCACATCCACTTGCAGTGTCCCTTCTTTTGGTTCAGGCCCACCTCTACCTCTAGTGTAATATCTGTTGTGCCTGCACAATGCTTTCAGCTCTTTTCATATTACCTACCACCATTTATACATGGAATGATCTGCCTAATAGGCAAAACAGTAGGTGACTGAGAGTAGTGATGCAGTAATGTAGTGATAAGCCAGTGCAAGGCTGGGGATTGTCCAGCTGATTGAGCTCTAACTTTCCCTGAGAATGGGCATTTAGAAACGAAGTCTGAAAATTTTAAAATCAGATAGGATAAGGAGAACAAAAGGAGGAAGTAATACCAGAGGATGTGATACAGTAAGTGCATCACCTTGCTCTGTTAAAACATTAAGAGAGGGACTGTATTTATGCTTTGGCATAAGTTATGAAGAACAGATGTGCTCAAAATAGTAAGATTTAAATGTAGGTTTTAATTAACCCATGTTTTAAAGGACCTATCAACAGAAGGTTTGATTCAAGATTTTGCTGAAAGCCTCTTTATTATACTATACTGCATAATACAGCATTGAATGCAAGGTCACTTTCTCTACTTCAGAATATGTTTACATTTGTGTTTTTTATTTTATTTAAGCTTCAAACTAATAATAGCACATCTAGAAAAACACAAACAAATAATTATATCAATTTGTTAAAATTCTACATATCTTCTAAGGAACAAAATTACAGCTTATATCTGCCACACTGCATCAAGAGGCTTGGAACACCTTAATCTGGGATGGAATGAGGTCATTTGATGAAATGTTACCAAGACTATAAATTACAGAAGCTAAGAAAAAAAGCCATGAAATATTCAAATTAAGTAAAAAATAATGAAAATTTTAAAAATATACATTTTGCCTAATCCTTGTTTTCCTTCTGCAATGGAATATTTGGTAATCAGACAGATTTTCAAACCTTTTTACAAAGATAGTTTTAAATTTAGGAAAAATAAATATATTAATTGCATATTTTTGCTTGATTCTAATGTAAAAAAATGGCAGAACACCAAAATTGTCAGTTGTGCCACTAGTGATATAATCAAAAAGACTTATAAAACCAAATAATTTCTGGAAAAGGATATAATATTGACATCCTTGTTAATCAGAAGTCATTCCACTAAATGAAAGCTTAGAAACATAGAAAAAAAGTAAATTCTGATAGCAGATCTAAGAAAGTTAAAAAAAAAAAACAAACAATGCCACAACAACATATCTGGATTCAATTTTACTTCACTGTCCTACTTCTACCTCTTACTTCATTCCTGCAGTTATGTAAAGTGAATTCCACATGTATTTTTGGAAAAAAAAAAAAAATCTTGCAATAAAGTCCTATAAAAATGAGTTACAAGTATAGGTTCCTATGACATACCTCCAAGATTCACACTATGGTTTCACAGTCCAGAAAATTTTCTTAGTCATTGATTTTTCCTTTCAATTATCCAATCCACTAGGACTTTCACTCGGGGACTAGGAAGACATTCCATTCTCAACATGATGGTCCAAGTGATTAACTATGAACGCATCAGATATTCTTCTAATAACCAGGATTTACTTTTTCAAAGTCAACACCAACCTGTCCATGTATTCTTTGCAGCTGTTTCTGTAAAAAATTACCACTGAGATAATCATGAGCAAAATAGTGGTGTCCTAACATCTCTTGTTTGGTTCGTTTCTGAAATGTAAATTCTGCACACTCCAGGAGGCACTGTCTAGATCTGCAAAATTTTTTGTGGTGAATGCAGGTTTAAACAGTTTGAGAAGAATCTGACAATATAAACTGATCAAACCCAATGGAAGTTTATTTAAGATTGCTGAATCAGTTAAAAGTTTCCAGTTATATATTTACAATGATAAATAAATAAATAAATAAATAAATATTTTCATTGTACTCAACATTTGTAAAGTCATATGGAAAACACATTTTCAAAATATTCTTACTGTGTCTAAAGAGCTATTTAATTTTTCTTCAGTCCTTAATTATATGCTTAAATGTCTCTGATCTCATATTACAGGGTACAATTTTGTCTGATAGGACCTTCATCAAAGCCTGCTATTTTATCAAAACCATTTTCTATTGATTTTGAAAAATGTCTTTCTACCTTTGTAAAAAGAACTAACTCCCAGAGCAGATTTAGGTTCTTGAATGAGTTTCCTTTCATTTCTGCTGAGTATAGCCCTTTTTTGGGATCCCTTCTTTATCCCACAAGCCATGTTTATAACCTCTTTACTTCTCTAACAGTCTTTCAAACTATTAATGTGTACAGTTTGTGATACAGCCTGACTGTGTCATTTCCTGTGGACACATTAACCTGTTCATTTCTTTAAAGGCTTCCCTCACAAAAAATCTGCATCTTAAAGTAGTTTTCAAGGATAAAGGGTAGCACAAAGTTATCCACTTCAAACGAATTCTTGCAACAATTCTGGCTATACCACTTCTTGCAGGTCCTTTAGCCTTTGATCATATTTTGTTGCATTCAATGTAATATGGATTCTAAATCACAACATTATACTCTGAATATATGAAGTTCTTCCTTCCATATAGTGCTGTTTCAAAAAAAAAAAAAAAAAAATTAATTGAGATCTGAAGATTTATGTTTTCTTCTTGCTGTAAGGGTGTATAAACTGATGGACAACACAGACTCCTGAAGTATCTTGTAGTAGACAGAGAGTAAATGAAGTAATATATGCTGCCATTACAGTCTTTTTGGTTGCATATATTTTTCAGTTTAGCTTTAAGCACTTCAATGAAAATGTCTATTAAACAATTTATTAAATTTATTTCTGGATAATAGGGGACAAATGTAACAATTTTATAATTCTTTAACAGCTCATAAAAGTTGTCTTTTCAGTTGTTCTCTGAAAGGACAAAGCATTTGCTTTAAGATATTAAGTAGCAAAATTTCTTTCCAAGATTAGTGGCTGGGTGTTTTATCTACACCTAGCCTGATCTGTAAGTGCACTCACAATGATTATGAAAACCATTCAAAATGGCTATTTGACCGTCTGAGAGAGGAACTCATTGGGACTTTCTTGGAAGCAAATGTTCTTTTCAGCTTTTGAGACCTGTCACAGAAGCTGCAGCAGTCATTATTGCACCCCGCCTGATAGGATGAGGAAGAATAATTTCTTGAGCACATCAGGAATTTCCTTGATCTCAAATGAGAACAGTAATGTGCTAGCTGTGAAGTATAATGTGTGTTTACAGGGCTATCTCTGACAAGGCCCCTCATCTTTGAGGTACCTCTCTGTATAGACAAAATTTTCAATGAAATGTTTCTTTTTTATTTTATACCTGCAATAGCACATTAAGATAAGGTCTTCTACATAGAGTTTCTTTTCTGACATATAATTTTTTTTTTGTGGTGCTGGTGGTCTTATTCTGCAGGGCTGGTCTGCATACCATAATTTCTCAGGCTTCTGAGTATTTTTCTCAGTGAGTGGATCCTAGTCCTTAGATACCACTGGCTTACTGGCAGTGGCATCTCTATCTATGCTGTTATCCACAAGTTCTCTGGTTTTAGCCATTCTACATTTATCACGGAAGAAGAGTCATAATTTCAGACAGTGTGCCTGCAAGTAAGCAGTAACCTACACTAGTCAGAGGCCCTCTATTCACTCAATGACTTTCCTGCTTGGGGATAGATTCCTGCTTTTCTCCAGCCAATTCCTCCAAGTGTATTGGAGTGTATTAATAACATTCTCCATTCTTCATGATGTATTCCAAGTCTGTAAAATCTGCCTATTCTGGCTTTTTTTTCCCCCTCAGAGTCCTATATTCTACACTCTGTCTACGTCCTCAATGGACACATTATGTCTTGCTTACCTGCCATCAAAATCAATCAGTTCTCTCTGTAAAGTTACAGATCTGGCTGTGACTGTTGTCTTGGGTAAAGCAGTCCTTAGGCAAATGATTTTTTATTCTGAAAATTCCCTGTGATGTCTTACCTTTTAATCTCCAGCAGAAATGTACTGGTTGAACCTTACTCTTTTTCTCTTACCTGTTTAGTAAAGTGAGTCCCTCTCCTTGACAGTACATGCAAACCCCTTGTTCTTGATTGTTTAATAGACAAACATTCAAGTGGCCAGGCAGCAGGAACACAGACTACCTTGGCTACAGCACTCTTAAACAATTCCTTTGGGATCTTCAGGCTTCAGTTGTCCTGTTCACTACAATGCCACAGAGGTACTACTGAAAAATATTTTTTTTCCCCTATCTCATGACATAGCCCCTTACCCATGTATCTTAAATGGAAGAATAGATTTTTTTTTACCTTTTTAATTTCTTGCATCAATATTTAGTGAAGCTATGAACTTTATAATGACCCAATTTTAAGGATCACCACATGTGTTGATGTAGAATATCTTAGTGTTAACAATAGGTATTATAATGGCTATATGAACCAGATAATGGCAAAATGCAAATAAAAACTTATTATACCTTTAAATATAGAACGGTGTTATAAAAGCTTGTAAAGGATGGGTAAAAGAAGACTATTACTTTATTGAATTATATTATTTTATTTTATATTTTTATTTTTCCTGTTTATTGCCAGTATTCAGCTTGAGACTCTCTCATTAGAAGTGGGTCTCCATCTTGCTGCATAAATAATTTCTGAGGCTTCCTCCTGGACAATCAAATATTCTTTCTAAGCCACACTGAACTTTGCTTGTTTCATTTGGTTTTCTTAGTGTAAATCTTCCCAGGAACTCTTCTTAGGATCCTCCAGGGCTTACCTTGCCAAAAATCTTCTCTTCCTAAAGCTTGTTCACATGTAATGATCTAGGGAGTTTTGACATTCTTCCTACTAAATAATAGACTGGGGTTTATATTCTTTGGAATCACACAGAATCACAGAATTGTCACAGTTGGAAAGACCTTTAAGATCACCTCATCTAACTGTAATCCCTCCCAAAAAAAAGCCACAAAAAAACCCATTGCACCATCCCATTAGAACATGTCCTGAAGTGCCTCATCTGCACATTTTTTTAATACCTGCAAGGATGGTGACTTCACCACCTCCCTAGACAGCTCATTCCAGTGCCTGACTACTCTTTCAGTAAATAAATTCTTCCTAGTATCTAGTCTAAACCTCCCCTGGTGCAACTTTGGGCCATTTCCTCTAGTCCTGTTATTACTTACTTGCATGAAGAGGCCACACACACCTCACAACCTCCACTCAGGTAGTGGTAGGGAGAGATAAGGTCTCCCCTCAGCCTTCTACAAACTAAACAATCTGAATTCCCTCAGCATCTCCTCATAGGTCTTGTTGTCCAGACCCTTCATCAGCATCGGTGCCCTTCTCTGAACTCACTCTGTCAATTCAATGTCTTTCTTGTGGTGAGGGGCTCAGAACTGGACACAGTAATCAAGGTGTGGCCTCACTAGTGGCAGGTATAGGGGCACAATCACTTTCCTTCTGCTGCTGGATACACTATTCCCTATATAGGCCAGGATGCCATTGACCTTCTTGACCACCTGGGCACACTGCTGGCTCACATTCAGACAGATGTCAACCATCATCCCCCTGTCCTTTTTTGCCAGGCAGCTTTCCAGCCACCCCCAAGCAGATCGACACTCCCACCAAATTTGATGTTATCTGCAAAATGAAATAGAATATTTCATAAATAAATAGAGATGCAAAGTCACCTGTTCTAGAATTGATGTTTAAAATCTCTGAAACTCTTCTCGTAGTGGGTGCTGTCTTCCCCATTTGCTGACTAAACATGTACATTCCAATGTAAAGTGTCTCCACACAGAAAGCCTTAATTTTGTTACCAACCTGTAAATTTATAAACATACTTAATTAAAGGTTCTAGATGGAAAACATTCCTGCCATTTATTTCCAACTCTTACCTGAGACCAAGCAGGACATTAATCATCAGTTTGGAATTATAATGTCCTGGGATAAATGTTTCCCAGACTATTCTTTGAGAAATACTGTAGCAACTCCTGACAAGCATTTGATCAGTTATTTCCAATTAAAAAAGACAGAGATATTTTCTTGGAAATGTTATAATTAAAGTAATAACTGAACCATTGTTCAACCACTGAGATTCGGTACTTAGATTAAAATAGCTGAAATGGATCTTGAAATGTATATAAAATTATTAAATCATAGAAGATTAGTCTGGGAAGAATGTTCTAAGCCCTATAATTCTTCCATCTCTCTACCTCATGACATTCCAGGTAGATGTCCATTCAATGCATTATATTTAGTGATAAATAATATGTCCCAGGGAAATGCATCTGGAGTCTACTTTAAGTTTCCCAACACCTTGTCTAAACCCTTGCTCAAACTTAAATCCACTATTAGTTATCCAAGTATCCCTGGGCATGGAGAATGAAATACCATTTATTATTTGTTTCTACATAACCTTTTTTATTTTAAAAAATACTAGTTTTTCTTATCTTTGTCTTGTCTTTTCCAATTAATGAAGGTCAGATCATTCAGTCATTTATTGTCATTCATGACTTTAAGATGTTTTTCTTTCTCTCTTTTCCTTCCCGATGAATCTGTCCAAGAAGTTTGCTTGTCTTTTCAAGTGCATCACACCAAAATTTAATATTGAGATGCTACCACTGTTAAGGAAATAAGAATTATATCACTCTTACAACTGTTGCTCCAGTTTGTCATTTCCCTTTTCAAAACACATTACACTGTTGATTCCTATTCAGCTTGTGATAATATCCTCTACTCATGCTTTATCCATGTGTTAAATGATCCTTGAAAGACCTCTGCTAGCTCTGTGAGACCCAAAATTTCATTTTCAGAAATTATACTGGGCTTCCCATATACATTATATTCACCATTAGTTCTATTTAGTTTTACACTTTGTCTTCCATCACAGAAGTCAGACACATAGGTCCTTATCTGTGTCCATACTTAATAGCACCTTTTAAAACTATTTATATTCATTTCTGTGAAGCACCTTTAAAAATTATTAGATTTTTTACTACATTTCCCTGTAGAACTCATAAGTTTATATTGCATGGACTGGTTATTTATTAATATTAATGTTATCTGTTTATTCTAAAAAATCACTTTGATGCTCAGTTCAAAAAAGTTCTATGGTATGTAAGAAGTTTCTGAACTCACATGTTCTGAACTTTCTAAACTTTCCTGTCTGTGTGTCATTAATATGAAACAACAGTATATTCATGTAAGTTCCTGTTCTGCCACTTCACCCCTCTTTGTGCTCTGTGAGTTGTTGGTAACTGAGTGTGGAACCAGTTTTGTATCTCATACAGTGGTTCTTTTATATTTACCTAAAGTGTATATCAAAATGGCATGTGAGACAAAAGCTTCACAGAAAAACTGTATGACTTCTACTGCTTCTCTAGCTGTTAAAACACCATACAGAGCTATTAGATTGCCTTGTTACTGTCGTGCTTGATGGTCACAGCAGGCCAATATTCATCATCACGTTTTCCTCAAATGCTTACAAATCTAATTTGTTTGCTGACAGTATTCAAATTAATTGTCATTAAACTGATTGTTCTGCCATCCTCAGAATCTCCTTTTTCACTTTGTAGTTTCAAGATGTATAGAATGGAATCAGTTTAGTAAGATTTACAGCTCCTACAACATACATCTAAAAACAAGAAGAATTTTCATTATATTTTTCTGCATTCACGTCCTTTCACAGATACCTGAGTGTTATGAAATTTTACACGATTTTAAGTATTCCAGACTTTAGTTTTAAGTCTCATCTGAATAGTAAGAACTCAAACAGAACACTGCCTCTTGACATCGGAGGGAACTTGAGCCTCACAGAATCAGATAGTACTGCCAACTACATCTTCAGCAAAGCTTCATCACCCTCTTCTGTGAGCTACCTGCCGGAAATGTGTACCACAGTGACACTGTTGTCGGTAGAGGCAGAGATTAGATGGGATGTGGCCACCCAGTGCATCTTCAGCTATCTCTTTTTTAAACCTTTTAATGAGTTATTGGTACAGGGTTTCTTGATACCAGTCCTCATGGGATTCTCCTCTGGAGACTTTCAAAACTTGCCTGGATGTGTTCCTGTGCAACCTGACCCAGGCGAACCTGCTTTAGCAGCAGGGGGTTGGACTAGGTGATCTCCAATCCCTACCATTCTGTGATTCTGTGATTAGCAACTGACATGTGAGATGACACTCTTGTTCAGTCACAGCTTTCTGGAACAAGGATAAGTAAAAATTTACAAGATTCTGAGTAAATAATTTTTTTTTTCCTTCAGAACCCACCTCTGGCTCTTATTTCATTTAGTCACCTGACACCTAAAACTAGAAAGGCAAAATCTACCCCTTAGAAAAGTGACAAAACAGACCCTCTATATAGAAGAGGTCTAATTTTTCTACAGACATAGTAGATGGGCTTGTTATTCAAGCTCTGCTAATCTGAAGGGGGAAGAAGCATAGCTTTGGGGATGTGTTGTCTTGTGGGAAGAACTATAAATCCCAGTCTGCATTCACATTTCTGGAGTGGTACCAAATAAGAAGTGTGAAAGCAGATAGTTGGCTTATTTTGCACTGAAGGAAAGATAATGTATGTTTTGTCTGGCAAGTTCTGACACTGTAAAAAGTTGGGGTGAAATCCTCATCCTTTGGTAATCAATAAGAATTACATACAAAGGAATGTTGTGTTAAGTACTAATGGACTTCAGTGAAACTAAGATTTTATAAAGAAAATAAAATTAAGTGTTTTTTTTTTTCTTTCAGAACTGAGATTCTCTTTTAGATTATGTGAATTTATTTTGCCCATTTCAAAGGCAAAGATACTTTAGTAAGAATAATCTTGAAACTAGTTTAAACAACCTCATTCTTTTTTAGTCTGAGATAGCAATCAAGTGGACCCATCCACTACCACCACTCAATTTTAACTTCCACTGGAGACATAATATTAGATAACCATGTGGGTCATGAATGCAGCATCTTAGATTGTTGCGGTAGTTATGGAGTTATTACTGATTTTTTGCTGGTTATGTGAGGACTAAGACTTAAATCCAACACAGAACTGAACTGATTTGAAAATGCTGATCCATGTGCAAAGTTCTTTGCTAGAGAAACTATGGAAGAACTAATTCTTTAAAGCCACCTCACAGGAGACCGTTCTAACTTCCAAAAACAGAGTGGTCAGACTCCTTCCTGAGAGAGATTTTTTGTGCTTCCAGGCAAGAAACAGCTTGGTGAAGGTTTTGGAATCATAGGTTTGGATGCTGGCAAGCCTCACAGATGATAGGCAGAAAGTAGACCCACTAAGCTATTTTGTAGCTTTCTTTGAACTATACTAATTTAACTTCATTCTTCTGTCTTAAACAATACCATTTGAAAAAAAAAAAAAAAAAAAAAAAAAAAAAGAATGACCCAAAATGCATGTCTAAAACTATAAAAATATAAAGAAACAAAAAATACCTCACATTTTTTTAAGGTTTTAAAATTTCAAA
>JANIJG010025350.1:7042-37599 GCA_024611175.1 Megaceryle torquata
GAGCAGGGTGCTCAGAGCCCCGGCCAACCTCACCTGGGATGGTGCCAGGGATGGGGCAGCAACCACCTCTCTGGGCAGCCCGGGCCAGGCTCTCAATGTAAGAAATTGCTTCTTTAAAGCATGAAGGAATCCCATTTTTGACTCCCTAAAATGCCAGGGGTAGGAGAACACCCATGTCCTCACATTCACAGTTGAGATGCTCAAATGCTACAAGCACTGGGGATTACAGAAGTAGCTCAGCTACGAGGATCCCCACCAGTCCCCAAAGAAACAGGTACTAGCAGAGAAGTCCAAGCCATGCTGGGAGCTTAAGGTTAAATAAAGGACACCGATTAGGCACAAAGTAGAAATATATAAACAGTATATTTCTTTTTATTTTAGTTTTAAATACAGCATTTCCTTATACAATAAAGGAATTCCCTCTCCCTCCCCCCTTCCCACCCCAAGCAACTCTTATCAAAAGAAATCAATCACCGTAGAATCAACACTAGAGAGAGGCATGCGCTTTAAGAGCGGATTGAGCAAGTGCAATATCTATAGGCCATAGCTCCCTAAACAGGAACATGTGCTTCCCCTCACTTCAAATAGTTCCCTGGAAACCTGCCACAGAAACCTCCTGGTCACCAAAGACAGAAATATTTAACCAGTTCCCTGCCACGTATCACATTGGTAGATAAACCCATCACTGGTCTTTTCCTGGTGTGCTGCAGATGGTCCCAGACAAGAGGCTCTGCCAGTGTTTGCCTGGGTGGAAAGGGGATGAAGGGTTTGAGATGAGTTGGATGTGCCTCAGGAAGTTTCTCTTCTTGGATCACCTCCTCTGAGCTTATTCAGGATTTACATTTTCCCTCTGAGGAAACCAGGAGGGGAACATGAGGGAATATTTAAGATACAGCCCCTTTCTCAGGGGGATGCAGTGGGAGGAGGTTGGGTTTGCACTAACATTCAAGAGCACATACTTTGGAGAAGTTAAGGGTGGGTTTTTTTGGTCTTTAGTAAGACAATTCCTGTCTGCCTGGGTAACAAAAGCTGTGTGGGAGCGAGGTACAACTTCACAGCAATAAAGAGGACAGGGAGAATGGAGGGGCTAAAGGCTTCCAGAAATAACAGAGGACTAAGCCACCCTTACTTATTAAATCAAAGTGGCTCCACCAAACACGCGAGGCTAAATCATCAACGGGCCAACAGCATGATAAGCTTCTTGCTTTCCAGCTGAATCATACTTTGCCCTGTGGGAATAGATCCACTGAGACCTGCTGGGCACTTCAGACCACAGCCCAGCACCTGCCAGGGACAGACACATCCAATGTACATCCCAGCAGCCACAACTTCCAGATGTGGGTACTTAAAAACCAGGGTCCTAATTACACTTTGGCTCCAGAAGTCTTGGAGATGGGAGGGAGCTGCTAAAACCCGGGCCAGCAAAGGAAGCTCTGCAATAAAGATGTGAATCAGTTAAAAGCCTGCTTATGCAGGCTGGGACTCTGCTGGGGATGCAGCTTGAAACCAGCAGCACCCATCTCTAATTTGAGAAATATGTGATGCTTTAAAGGTGGCCAACACAGCTCCCAAGGTAGGAGAGGAGGGTATGCTGGTCATGCCACTCAGATGTCAATCAGCCACCTCCTGAAAAAGAGATCACCTCCAGAATTGGAGATGCCATCGCTCACAGCACCAAGGGCTGCAACCTCTGCTCCAGCCACATCTGGCAGAGACCAGCAGGACCACATGACCCTGCCATGGCTCCTATGGATGCTCACAGAAACCACTGAAGCCATCCAATCGGGTGAAACCTCCATAAATTCAGTGCCTGGAGGACACATGCCAAAGACATCGACTGCTGCCAACAGGCAGAGCAAGAACAGAGCTCAGCCCTTGAGCCAGCTTCCCAAGAACTAAAAGTGATACTCTGGCTGCTGAATTGATACACTGATCTTCTGCAAACCCCCGTCACATAACAGATACTTGATACTAAAGAGCTCCCTCTTTTTTATTCCACCCCCCCTTCAAGTCAAGAGCAAAAAGCCACCACAGCTCAGGTCAAGAGTGAGATCATTTAATTGCAAGCTGTTCTTTTTTCAACCCTCTGCCAGTTTGTTCACCTTCGGGTCTCCCACCCGCTGTTACACGATAGCTTTTGAGGTGACAAGAGTTTGTCACACAGATGACCAACTGAGATGCCACGCACATCCCCCTCTTCTCCTCCAAAACCAGGCTTTGGCTCTCCAAGCAAGCAGCTCTTTACAGATGGGGAGCAGAAGGCAGCATCTCCCCCAGGCCAGGCTCTTAATATTTAACACACCATCAAGAACAGCGCTAAGCGATCCAAGCTCACGCGGAGTTTTCTTCAAGGGAAAGACAGACACAGCTAAAGATTTTCTTGAGTTGAAAGGAAAACACAAAACAGCTGAAAAGTGCTAATTTGTATTTCTGAAGCGTGTACCCCGGCAACACCCTCGTCTGTCTGCTCTTTACCCAATATTGATGGTTTGCTCTTTGCAACCAGTAGTGTAATGGACAGGGCTTGGTACTTAAATGCCTTAATTAGATATGAAAACAATTAGAGAAGGACTCTTCTAACATTCCCAGGCCTCAGCACAGAGAGAAAATGGGGCAAACCCAGCCCATTATGTCTATGTAAGTTGTTTTGGAAGCCTGACGGATGAAAGGAGGACAGCCCAACTGGAACAGTGTGCCATCAAGTAATCATCTAAAGAGATCCAGAAGACAGTCCAGCTATTGGACAATTAAGAAACCTTCATAATTGCCTATTACAACAGAGTGAGCCCCAGGGGAGCAGCCACTGCCACGCCACTGCTCTGACACAGGCTCCACTTCTCCAGAGCAAAAATCCCACTCGGCACTTCGGCGGCATTTCTGCAGTGGGGGTGCCAGAGCCGACTTCCAGAGAAGGGTTGGGGGGGATGAGAGCAAGGTCAGAAGGCAACAAAGAATGGCTTGCACTGAAGCTTTGGGGGACAGACAAAGAGATGAGCTTGAGACAACCCTGGTTCTGCCCATTAACCTTCTAGGCAAGTAGAAACCCCGCAGAGGGTGGATACAGAACACAATGGACAAGGGAAAAAAAAGCCTGATCAAGGACTAACATGAACATGTGTCAACAGATGGTGTAGATAACATGCTTCGTGGGACACAGACTGGAAAAGGGTTGGTCCTTTGGTGACAAGGTATGTCCCAGGTCCCTTTCTCATTGCCAAGCACTCCATTATAAAACCCCTTCCCTCCCACTCCCAAGTGTTCTCCAGCTACATCCAGCTTTGGCCAACTTCATGTTTCTCCAAAGTGTGTCCACAGAACACGGTTCAGCAGCAGTTTCTAAAGCAGCCAAATAAGATATGCAAACGTTTTACAGTTTCAGTCTTTTGGTACAGCTGGGGATGTAGACCTTTTGGGGACAACTGTTTGACCAAATGTGACCATCTAGCTTACTTCCCCGAGCATCCCAGTTCACACAGGTCATTAAGAAGCGTGTATCGCGTCCCACAGTGGTTGGGCTCATCTTGAAGCCTTTCACCAGAGGGCAGTTCTGAAGCAAACCAGTGGAATTCATTCACACCACCCCCAACCTTCCAAAGCAATGCCATGATGCACATCCAAGTAGTGCTTGATATTTAATAGAGTCAAATGTTGACGCCTGAGAATTTGGGGATTGTTTCTAGTGAAGTTGTCAGATTTGCTTCCTAAGCAATCTAGAAAGTGCTCTGCTGCCTGTTCAGCTGTCCATGTTTTCACCAACATCCCTTAATTTACACAGAGAAACATCTACTTCCATACATAGCGTGTGTCAACGGTATTTTTGAAGGCAACAAAATAAGTCTCAGACCAACAGAGCTATTCAGGTACGAATCCAATTTTAATTGTCAAGCTAACTTCTAGCTCCTACATTCAACACAAGGATCAAAACCTACAAGTTTGAGAGTAGAAGTTGATTCTATCCCAGTTTCTGATCATTTTGGCAGCTGTCAAAAGGTTAACTTCCCAAATCCACTTGTTTCGGAAGCTTTTCGCTGCCTTGTGGTTCCAGGTGAACGTTGTGGTCTTTCTAAATAACTATCAACATCTTGCAAACTCAGTTCTTTGGCAACAGTTACACAAAGCATTGTGCGTATATAAAGAGCTTATAAGAAAACTTCTTTTACATTCTAATTGTCTTAACCTTCACAGAAGTATTAAAGTGCTCAATCAACTCTGAACAAACTCTCCTTCCCTAGTTAGCCTACTTCCTGGAAACGCCTGCACTTAAGTCAGCAAAACCAGAAGCAAACAAGAAGAGAAAAGGTACTTGTATGAAAAATAAAAACAAATAAAAAAGAAAATTCTCTGCAGGATCATTACAACCCCTTATGAGACAAGAGGCCATGAGTCTCACATCTCCTTTCTGCCCATATATTGAGACATGGGTCCAAATGTTCAACCATTCTCAGCCAGCACAGCTACTTTTGCTGAGTTGTGCTGATTTCCCATCAGCTGATTCTTTGGCCCCTGGCTTCTGTAGAAAGAAAAACCTGGAAAACAGAATCCTATCGATGCTACAGTGAAAATATGAACACTGAAGTCATACTGGTAAAGCAACAGCAGTAACAGATATAAACAAGAGTTGAGATGGATAGGTAACCTCCACCTTCCCCAGCTACCTAGATTTTAAATCATCTCGGTTAGCAGCACTTGACACTTCCTGAAATCGATGCTTTCAAAGAGGATTTAAATGGGGACTTTTGTGGTCCTTTTAAGTGGGGGGGATGGAGGGTCCACCTTAAATGCCAGTTCACCTCCAGTATCCTCTGGGCTGGAGGAAGTTTCACCCAGAGCCTCTGCTCTCCCTCAAAGAGGACCAGAGCCACATTCCCTTGGGCATGTCCTCTCCTTCCTCCAGCCACAGCATCCACAGTGTGATTTAAACCATCCCCCAGGGTGACTTCTTCCTGCCAAGGGCTGAGACACCAGAAATGCAACCCAGGAGATGTGCGTTTAACAGCTTCCTTAACCAGAGGCTGACACTGTTGATTCTAGCTTTGGTTAAAATCTTTTGACATCTGTGGGAAAAGCAGGTTATTTACACATCGTCAGGGCCCTGCACTCCCCGTCTTACAACAGGTACTGAACTGTTGGCTGTCACCTGCTCTTTTCCTCTTGACTGCAGATCAGACATACTTTTATCACCTCCATCATCTTTGCACTGCCCCCAAACCCTGTTTGCTGGCTGTTTGCTCCCCGTTTCTACACGTAGGCCTTAGTCGTGGCCATTAGAGATCTCACCACCAGGAAATACTGACGAAGGTGGTCAGAAACCACACACAGATTTACGCATGGCAGGAGTTCTCCCTGCTGCCTTCAAGACCAACTAGAAGCCAGACATGTGGCATTAACTGCTTTCATGTAACAGGGGTGATCATCCTGATCCTGGGACTTTTTGTGTCCCCCAAGTGTTGGTTGGGGCAACACAAAGGTCATGCTTTCAAGGCCACATGACATTGTTTTGCTTGCTAAGCTGAGGGCTTTCCCCTGTGATTGCTGGGGGATATGTAAACCATGGCCACGTTCTTGGGACCACTCTTACTGCTCTCCTCCATCAAGTATCAATTTTCATAAGAAAATAAAAATTTTGGTTTTCCATAGATGGTTTAAAGCCACAGGAAGCTACATTAAGATGAAATACCATCTGATATTTAGTGCAAGTCTTCAGTGGCTTCAGTCTGGCTTAGTGTCAGCATAGAAGGTTTTACCCAATGCCTTCCTCCCTTGTTACAGAGGTGGTCTTCCTCATCACCAGAGGAAGATCCAATCAGCAGGACACGTGCTGACAAACTCTGCACTGTTTACTGGGCCAGCAAGTGGTAAGAAGCACTTCTGTGCTAATAATACATTTGCTTTTTGTTTTATGTTACTCTTCTTCCCTCATTTCTATTGTTTTGACAGTTTGACATTACCTTCAGAGGTCCACATTTTTCTAAACACTTTTCCTGTGATCTGTAGTGTGCAGCAAAGGGCAAGCACTGAACTAAAGGGCAGCTTGTTTCACAGTACTCCGAAGAAGAAAACTGACCATAGTACAAGCAAAAATTAAATAAACTGAAATAGAAGAGACAGCAGAAGTGAGATTCATCCAGAAATGTAATATAACATCTGGGAGCGGGGAAAACTGGAGGGTAGCTACAGAACAGAAACAATGAAATGACCAACAAATATTGATTAGGGGAAGGAGGAAAACTCATTGCATGCTGTACATGAGAAATAAATGTAAAATTCACATGTTGGAGCATCAAGACAGAACGATGAAGGTCTTAAGCCATGGGAAGAAGCAAGCAAAGGAACTCCTTGAGTAAAGCAACACATGAACAAAACCAGTAACTGAGCAGCTTCAAAAGGGGGAGGGAAAAAAAAAGTGACCATATCTCAAATGAGAAAAAGCAGCACTGAAGCAGAGAACAAGTATATGGTCAAGACGTCACGGGTAACACTGACTGCACAAAACACTTTTGATATTTTGAAAGAATCAGGCCTATTTTTTTATCTATGCAAAATATATACACAAATCCATATGTATATATGTACACATAGGCACTACTGTACATATGTATATGCAAATCATTAACACCAACTGCCCCTCGACACGTTTCGGCATCTGACTCGGGGTGCAAACAAAAACGTTGCACTCGTGCAAAACTACACTTCTGTTTCTGATCACTGAGAAAGATCCAAAATGATTCCCAAAGATCTTCGACTCAGATGCTCTTTCATCAACATCGCCACACGAGCCCAACCTCCCAACATTTCCAGCTCGTTTGTAGGAATTAAATATTCATCCGAAGCTGTGGATTGTATCAGTACAAATTTGTATCTGTTTCCAACCCTGCTAATCTGAAGAGATGGCCAGACATTGCTCCTGACATCAGTGGGTTAGCACGAGGCCATCCCACCCAGAATACTAATTTGGGAATACTGTATGCATGGGAAATTGAATTCAAAGACCAGGACTGTCATTCTGTAAAAGAAGGGTCAGTTGTTGTCCTTACAGTGTTTTGGAAGAAAGGGACATGGTGCAGAACACAAAAAAAATAAAGATTTCCCCACCCCCACCCCCAAACAAGGGAACACAACTCTGAGAAGGCATGCTCCAACCGTACAGACATGCTGGTCTTTGGGGCTTCCAGTTTTGGGATGTAGAAAGTAGCATTTCCCATAAAGCTTGTTCACCTCACAGCTCCAAAGAGCATTGGCCTCAAGTTCCAAGGCTGTTTTGGTC
Source organism: Megaceryle torquata (assembly GCA_024611175.1). NCBI lineage: Eukaryota > Metazoa > Chordata > Aves > Coraciiformes > Cerylidae > Megaceryle > Megaceryle torquata. The sequence goes on from JANIJG010025350.1 coordinate 14,307, forward strand.
TGACACTCCAACGCTAGATTGGTCTTTGATGTGTGTGCATTTACCAACGCTGTATTAGAGCAGAAAGAAAGTGGTGAAAGAAAGAACTGCAGATAGATTGTTCCACGCCTCGGCAAAGCCGCCTTCCATCTCCGAAAGAGCCGTCCTCCCTGCTCCTTGTGCAGAGGGCCACTGTTAATGCTCTGCATCCATAGCATCCAAGTACTTGGCATCGATGATCCTAGGAAGCAGGTTATACCTAAGATTGAACCAGAGACACGGCGTTAGCGCTTCTTTGTAGTCACGTAACTTTTTCTTTGTCTGTTCCAATGGGCTCAGTTGAGCTTGTCCATGGCCATGCATACAAGAGATTCATTTAGTGGAATCACAGAATGGTTTGGGTTGGGTGGGTCCTTCAAGATCATCTAGTTCAAATCCCCCTGCCGTGGGGTAGGGGCACCTCCCACTAGACCAGGTTGCTCCAATCCCCATCCAACCCAGACCTGAATGCATCCAGTGTTGGAGTATCTACAATGTCTATGGGCAACCTATTTCAGGGTCTCACCACCCTCTGCGTGAAAAAACTTCTAATTTCTAATCGGAATCTCCCCTCTTCCAATATGAAGCCATCACCCCTCCTCCTATCACTATTGAGCCCTTGTAAATTGTCCCTCCCCAGATTTCTTGTAGGCCCCCCTCAGATATTGGAAGGCTGCAATAAGATCTCCCCAGAGCCTTCTCTTCTCCAGGCTGAACAACCCCAATGCTCTCAGCCTGACCTCAGAGCAGAGGGGTTCCAGCCCTGAAGGGGAGATGAAGTGGGGAAAGTAAAAACAACCAATCCTGCAAGCAAATAGAGCATTGAGAGCAATCACAGTGCCAAGCTCCTCCTGGAAGAAGCCTCCTCATTTCACTTGAAGAGGAAAGAGCATCCGCATCCTCACAGGAGGAGAGTTGCTTTTCTAGATGATTGCGTAACCACGAAGAGTTCAAGGTGTCAAAAAGATGTCCCATCACACCCAACCCACAGCTATGCTCCTGGTTTGGGCTGGGGAAGCGGGTAGTAGCTTCCTGCTGCCTCTGGCACGCTACTGGATGGGTGACTTTGCCAAAAAATTGCCATTCATTTCTAATTTCTACTTTTTTCACCACTTTCCCTATAGAGGGAACGTTGGCTCAAAGACCTGCAGAGAAGGGTTATTTGTCTTGCACTTCCTCAGTTCTCCATGTATCCCAAGTCACCCCTTCCAGCTCTCACCCCAAAAAAAGCTTTAATGGACAACCCAGAAGCTTTTGCTTTAGAGAGGCATCAAATATATCAGCAAGATTGAGACCACAGCAAGAGGCTAAGGAGGTCTACGATGTTCATTCCTCCAGGTGCTGGGAAGACTGCATCCCTGCCCAGTGTCTGGATTCTCTGTTGGATCATGGAGATCGATTCCCTTAACTTTTGGGATTTGTTTGTCTTTTCTTAATTTGTTTGTTTTCAAGAACATCCTCATGATTTAATGTATTTGGGTGAGAAAGGCACAGCACTGTGATGACAGGCTATGAAGTTGCTCTCGTTAAATCCTACTGCATATTTAGACACTTCTTGCTTAACAAGGAAGTTATTCATCACCTGTTAAAACAAGGCACAAAGCACTAGAAAATCAGTTTAAGACTTCGAAGGGCTTTTACAAAGGCTATGCAACAGACTGAGAAGCACCAGGATCTGCTTAAGTAGACCTGTCATGAAATAAAATGCTTGGGAGCTGTGATAAGCATCACTGAGAACTTGGAAAGAAGATTCTTCCCCTCTGAACAACCAAAAACTAGCCTAAATCAAAGCCAGGAGCTGGGGATACCCAAAGAGATCACGTTTTCTCCCAGCAGGCTGCTCTCTTCTGCAATAACAAGACGACCTGGAGATCCATTACTTTTCACATTAACACTACACCAGTGAAAAAAGAGATGGTCCCTCACCACTGACAATACAAACCGTGCATCTAATGCTGTCAGAACATATGGAAATGTGGCTTTGAGACAGACAAGCAATATGGCTGGCTTTCTGGATGGGACACCAAACCATGACTCACTCATCTGGGTTTGATTCTTGACTTTGACCCCTGGCTACTGTCCCATCTCCTCTTCCTCCCTTCAATTCATAATAAAAAAAATTCATTTCTTCTACTCTTTCATCTTTAGAGTGCCAAATCTTTATGAAAAAACTCATTGTTAACTACAGAGCTCATGCATCATGGTGCTGCCGTCACAGCTGGAGACCACAGAAACTACATAAAGGCAGAAGAAATGCAAGAATGGAAAGGGCAAATTTCTGTATTGTGCTGGGTAGCACCATCTTCCTCTTAGCTGGATAATCAGCCCTGCTGCTGACAAGAAAGAGAAATGAGTTATCAACAGAGCTAGCATAAGATGACAACACCTTAGTTACTCAAAAGAAGATATATTTGCACCACTAAATTATCTAGCTCTTATGACAAAAATCATCAGGTTCTTTAAGAACACTCTCTTCACACTAATTTACCTTATTACACTACATCCGATACTTGAGTGTTTGGCAAAGAGTGTCCCACATTTTCTTTTCTGTACTGAGCTACTCTGTGCAGAGACCTGCAATTCCCACAAGAGTCAATCATCCAGCACTGCACACAGTTGAAGTATTTACCAACCACTTTACCAGTCACCCCGAGTGACGCCTGTGTGAAGGGTGGGTGAGAGACTCTTAGTGCAGGAACAATAATTTCAGTGTTTTCCAAGATTGTTTGTCTTTAAAAATCCAGCCCAAATAGCTCTAACCTGATCCTGTTGAAAGCCATTGTAGCTTTGACATTTGCTTTTGTGTTAGGAAGAGCTGGACCCATCTTTATCATCCCAGGAAAACACCACAATAGCTGCCTTGGAAGATTATTGCATTGGTGCCCCTGAACTTTGAGATCAGATGGAAAATCTCTGAGGCTGCAAGCTCAAAGATGACCAGATATCACTGGATGCCATCCTGGCCTAAAAATAATCAAGTGGTCTGAAAAGAGATCTGTTCCTTCCAAGCTCTTATTATGGCTTCTCATTAGATCAAAGGACAGAGAGCATGAATGATTTAACTGGAGAATGATGGGCAGTCACCGTTAATGAACACCAAGGAAGAAATTAGTTAAATTTCTCAATAATACTCCCTGAAAGATACTGTAGGGTCCTCCCAGTTTTAAAGATACATTTAAGTGTGGCCAGCTTGACCTAACTGATCAGTGGCAGCAGCTTTCAGCAGCACAGGAGATCTGCAAGGTCACCATAACACTAAGAAATAAGGATTCTGCTTCGGAAAAGTTTCTAGCTCTGCTCTGAGCACAGGCCATAGGAAATCAAATTGCACAGGAGAAGGGACACTGTTGAGGGACATGGTTTAACAGTCATGTGGCAGTGCTGGGTTCGTGGTTGGACTCTGTCTTAAAGGTCTTTTCCAACTAAAATGATTCTATGGTTATCAAATACCACCTAGAGGGGAAGTTCAGACTACAGCTTCTGAGGAAGATCAGGCATCTCACCAACTGGAAAAAGAAACTCATTTGCCTCTCCACAAGCTAGAACACCACCTGCCAGCCCAGAACCCTTTGCACAACGCCCAGCATCAGTGACATCGGGCTCTCTGCATTACAACTCCCTCAAGTCTGAGCAGCTGGTGAAGAAGGGGTCTCTAGCACCCTCTTCCAGAATCTGGCTACTCAGGAAAATACCATCCACTCAGACTTCCCACAGTCCAAGCCTGAAGACAAAAGGCATGGGAGACAGAAAACCAGGCAGACCAGCTTCGTACCTGATTGGGATCATCCCTATCATGATGAGCGGGAAGATCATCTTCATGTAGGGCAAGGATGACATCCCAAAACCACAGAGGATGAAGAGCTGCAGGGCCTGCAAGCCTGTGAAATAGTGGATCTTCCTCTGGGGCACTCGTCGGATGTAATGTGTCGGAGGATAAGCAGTCTGGGAAGAGAAGGATTACACGTCAGACACACAGAGACCTGGGCTTGCGACTACAGAATGCGGCGCGGGCTTTCGAACACCAAAGCTTTCATGAAGTCAGGAGTTTATTGTACACAGAGTGTAAAAACATCAGAGTCCTTCACAGGTTCGCCAGCCAAACACAGGATTTGTAGGGTTAAAGCAAGTGTCTTGAGCCACAGCACTGGCAGGGATGCACAGAAGATGACTGAGCACTAGAAACCTGGAGAAGAAGAGATGCACCACACAGCTAAGATTGCCCTTGGGAGCATCCAGAGTGCAATAAAGTGCCTTGATAAGTACAGTAATGAGATTCCCCTGAGCAGGATTATCAGGGCTTTGCAGCAATACATGAAGTGCCTGTGGGGGTGTGCAAGGGGGGGGTGGTGGTAAGCAGATGCTTTCAGGTGTTGTTACTGCTGGGTGGTTTCTCCACCCAAAACCCAGCTCCTCATTATTTTATATCCTTCTTGTCTTCTGCTGATCACACCCCAATGGTCTCATTTCTTGGCTGAACCCCAGTAGGAGAAGGCCAGGAGATGAGATTAGGGAGGTGCAGGAAGAGGCTGTACTCAGACTGCAGTGATCTTCTCCACTCAGATAAGCTATTCATTTTTGAGAAAGGGGGAGGGGGGGAAGTGACATTATTAGGCTAAATATCACTCGTGGTTTCTTTTGACAGTTACTTGCTCATGTCTGAGCACAGGCTTTGACTCACTGTCTATACATCAATGAAGAGCATGAGCGACTGTCTGCTGGCACCAATACAGACTCAATGGATTTCAGATTGTACCATGACTCATTAAAAGGTTTCCAGAAAAGGGAGATCTCCATGTTTGAGAATATTCTTTAATTTTCCAAACCAACGCTTGGAAAATTCCACATATAATTTGTACTAAAACCAGAAGTAATATTCCACATACATCAGTAACTATTCAATCCTCATTCCAAAATTGACATGACAAATGTAATCTTTACCCAGCTCACACCATTTTAACCTCTGGGATGTAATATTAAAAATCAAGATAGATTAGCAGAGTTGCAGAGCCAAGTGTGGGGCTTATTTAAGCCCTTCACCCTCATTACATAAGACAGGGTGAGTTGGTAACTCACTATTGCTCCCAGGTACTGCCCACACTGCAAACTAACACCTTCTCAGCACTTGTAATGGAGATGGCTGGAAAACACATCTCTCAGCTTTGTTTTCATCCCACATCAGAAAGGTTTCAATAATGCAAGCAATTTCATGTTGAGTTTCAAATCCTGTCTCGTGGTATTTCACACACGTCAAAAGGAAAGTGTAAAAATCTAGCAGGAAAAAAACCAACACAAACAACCTGTTCTGAAGCTTTGCTGGGGAAATCAAAGATCACCATTGACTGATGTTATGCACGTGCTTTTTAGTATTTTTATTATTATTTTGAAACCTCTGCAGCTGACACATCATCACAGGGAGGTTTTTTTAAACATAAACCACCCCACGTTTAGGGAGCAGTAGCTTGTGCAATTTTTGTGGGTGGGTTTTTTTTTTGGGGGGGTGGTTTTTTCCCTGTTATTTTGGGGGGGGGTTGCCTTTTTTTGTTGTTGTTGTTTTGTTTGGGTTTTTTTGTTTGTTTTATTGTGTCCCCCCCCCCCACAAAGGCACCATTTGAATACATTTTTAGTTTGCACTCTACACAGTTTAAGGGGTGTCTTCACTGGAAGCAGCTATTCTGGCTTTGTTCACAGACTCATTTTTTTTATCTTCTGGAGAGAAGGACTCCAGGCAATTCTTAGCAGACTGAAAAGAGAAGGATTATATACGAGGCATCACTCTGAACAAGAAAGCTCAGATGTTTTTCTGTCAGGGAGATGCAAAAAGCAATTTATGCAGAATCTGAAGGGCAGACAAGATGCAATGCCATGCTATGAACAATTCAGCTACCACCTTTTTTAAGCCCAACAATAACCATGCCACTTTTATTGCTTGACACCGCATTATTCTCCCACTCATTTGTCTGCTTTAGTGGAAAAGACTTTTCTTGCTCCTGTCTCAGTGATGGCCAGGTTAAGAGAGACACATCAAGTTTCACTCCCCCTCTGCAGAGAAAAGTGAAAAGAATAACACAAAGAGCAGGTGAGAGCTGGAAAACAGCCTCTTGAGACCATGAGTTTTGGGGATAATCCCATTCCCAACACCAGCAGCTTTCGGTGGTAGCTCCTGACACAGTTTCATAGAATGCCAGAATGGTTTGAGTTAGAAGGAACCTTAAAGATCATCTAGTTTCAACCCCCCTGCCATTGCAGGGACACCTCATCCTGGACAAGGTTGCTCAAAGCCCCAGCCAACCCGGTCTTCAACACACACAGGGAGGGAGCAGCCACAGCTTCCCTGGGCAACCTGGTCCAGGGTCTCACCACCCTCAGAGTGAGGAGCTTCTTCTTAGTTCGGTGCTAAGACTGCAAAGACAATTTTCTTCCTTCTCTGTTCCACCAGGCTGGTGCCCCAGTTTGCATACCTGTTCTTTGAGCAGGAGAGCCACCCTTTCAAAGAGCTGATTCCCATCGATAGAGGTCAACGCGATGTAGAGGAAAAGGCCATAGAGGACCGGCTTTGGGATCCACTGGAGAGGGAAAGGGAGGAGCAGGAGCGAGAGGCCCACCAAGAAGTTTGCCACTAGACTCGTCAGCCGGGTCTCCTTCACACTTACAATCCTGAAAGCAAGAAAACAGGGATTAAGGGACTAGGTTAAGATCCCAGGATCCACATAAGTTTATCGCTGGGGCTCACCACTCCGTGTAGGTGCAGGACACGTGCCACTCGGGAAAGGGAAACTCATCTCTACTGCACTGAGATCAGCGCTTCTGGCCCCGTGCTGACACTGAGAAGGCAGAGCTCTGCTGGCTCCAGGCCAGGCACTTAATCCAGCAGCTGGAAAAAGGCCAAATTCCCCTTCTGCAAGAGCTCCACAGATCCTATCCTGAACTAAATTGCCCTCTAACTCTGTTTAGCACATTGAAGAAAAAAAAAACCACACAACACAGGCAAGAATCCTCTTTCTGGGCAGTAATCCTTTCCTCAATTTACCCAGTGCATATGCAATTGGCTTCTCTCCAAAAGAAAACTCATTGACTTCTTTGGGAACTAATGAACTTCTTGGGGCAGGGGGGAGGGGGGAAGAAAAAGAAAAAAAAAAGTCTGCACTCTTGACTCCGAGTCAGCATTTTTGATGTATGTGAGGATCTCCTTGTTTATAGGGAAGGGAACGCTGAGAGTACTAAGCAGAGAGCTAGAAATTCAGTTCTGCTGTGAATAATAGCAGTTGCACTGCAAATTGTCTATTACCATGCAAAACATGAAATTAATTAATGCAAATTTTCCAGAGCTGACAGACCACAGATTGATTTATTTTTATTGGAAAAAGAAAAAAAAAAGGAAAAAGACTGACAGAAAAGCATGCAGCAACTTCCAGAGCCTACTTGGGAGGTGAGGGGAGATTGTTTTGTTTTCTTTTCACTTCAATTAAACCTGTGAGCAGCTCCAAATTTGAAAAGAAAAAACACAACACACAAACACAAAGCAAAAATGAGACAACGGGAGGAAAAAAACCACCCTCATCTTTCAAGTCTAAAGAGAGCAAAGGAAGATTTTTCACGCAACTTATTTTTGAGAAGACAAATCCACCAGTTCAGTGGATAAGCCAGTGAGTAAATCCCCATTATCAGGAGAAATTCCTGTTCATAGACTGTTTTGGTGTCATCTAGTGGCCTCATTCCCTGGATGTGAGACCTCATTCTGAATTAACCCTGCACACAAAATACTCTGAGGATTAACACAAGAGCCAACCCTGAGCTCTATCAAAACACACTTCCCTCTTTTCCATACACTCTGCTGGAACTTCATAAGCTCTTCTGTCCTAAAGAAGATTGTTTCCCAGTGAATTCTTTCAATATGAAGTTTTTTGAGACTCTTCAGGTCAGGCTGAACTTCAAATCTCTTTATACATTCAAGAGTGTAATGAAGGTGTTGGGAAGAAGGAGCCTGCCACATGGGTATTTAGCAAGAGAAGGAAAGGGAAACAGCCTAAGGCTTGTCCTCAGGATTTGGGTAGCATGTCAGAGTTAACATGAGTGGTCACAAGACCTAAGGAACAACAAATATTGAGAAGAGCACACAAAGTCCCAAGGACAACACTTGGATTCTTTGGTGAGTTATGAGGCAGGTTGTACATATCCAGGATTACTAAGATGATGCTCAGAAGAGACAGGGGGTATTAACCTCTAAGTATCCTCCCCTCCTCTGGTTAGGTTTAAACCAACAGAAACCACAGCTTTCCTCCTCTCAGAATTTGTTCAGATCCTCTTGCAAGTCTCCCGTGTCAAGAGGTCCCTGCCAATACCTAGAGAAGCTGAGGGAGAATAGAGCAAGCACTTCACACTCTTATCTGCAGACTGCTCTTGCCAGCTCTGGAAGAACTGGGACATGACTCAGGTGGATATAGTCTGGCACCCTTTCCACTGCCTCTAGGTCTGCATCACCACAGAACACAAGGCTCAGAATTGAGCAGAGCCAAGCAATTGAAAGTGCAACTGCAAGCGTTAATTTGGAGTACTCTGATAGCCTGATACGGAGTGGTCAGACTACTTCAGAGCTACCAGAACCACTATCAGCCTCTCAAATGGGCCAGTAAAGCAGGAGAGAAAGGATGCACTAACTGGTTTAGCCCCATCCAGGTACAGCAAGAGTTCCCTTGGTGTTATCACTGGGTAAGCTACAGAGGAAGCACTTCTGCTGTCTCAGGAAAGGATCTAACCCACTGCTGGGGATGTTCATGCCCTGTAAGTGTCAGCCTGAGCACACACAAGTCTTCTAGGTTCCCTGCAAGTGAAGTAATGCAAACCAAAGAGCTCAGGATCAAAATTCACTAAGAAGCCACCACATTTCAATCAGATGCAAGTCAGCAATTAAAGAACAGCTCAGAGTAGCAGCCCTTTGACAATGGATTTTTTTTGAAGTTCATGAAATTTTCTGCTGTCATCTCTTGGGGCTGCAGCATCCCCAGCACTGAAGTGGTTTTGATCACAAGGTGTACTGCAACTACTACAACCAGGTCCTGCTAATACCACTTTGTAAAGCAGTTTGGAATTTCTTAGCACAACAGTTAAAATTGCTCCTAATTAATCAAACATGAGATCTTTAAAGATGAAGTTCTCAGCACCTTTGTTATTTCAGGGTAAGGACACAAAATGGTCACATTATGAGAACAGAAGAAACCCTGCAATTTGCATGTGTTTGGCCCTTGAGGAAACAGCTCCAAAAAGTTTGTGCTGCAATGAAAATGAAATCATTAAGGGAGATTAAAGAGTGTAATCCAGACTCCCCAGAATCCTTAAAATACAGCTAGCACTGGGTTAGCCACTCCCAACCTCCTCCCTTCGAGTAACAGGAGCCTATTTGCAGATTTCCACAAGAAAGTCAAGTGGTTACTCTACAGGGGAGAAGAAAATTTTGCTTTTGTTGTGCCAGATCTTTATTCTTGTTTATATCATCATCCTCACTGAGAGCTTTGATTTGAGTGAGGGAAAGGAGCCTGCCAAGGGAGCCAGCACTGAAAGAGCTCCTGATTTTCTAATTGAGCTTCAGTCCATTTTTTTTTCTTCAGCAGAATTGGCTAAGAAGGGAAAAAAAAAAGAGAGAAAGAGAAAAAAAAAAGATGACAGAAGTGCTCAGAGCCTCCTGTTTATAGCTCAATGCTTTGCAAAGAAGAAAAAGCTTCTGTCTCAAAGGGAGTTCAAACAACTAGGAGATCCTTGCTCCCTTTTTTAGTCCCAGTTCACAGTGCTCATTTACGTACCGATTTGCCTCCAGCAGAGGAAGAGCTCTGCTGTGAGGGAACCGGCTTAGTGAGATCAGGGCATCCCTCTGCTGTTTCACAGGAGTCCTATCTAGGTTAGCATGGCTAAAAAGGGCTCTCCGATGGTCTTTTTGGGTTGCTGGGTGCAAGCAGCAGAGGACAAGGGCAGAAATAGTCCTTAGGAGGAAACCTGACATTGGCATAGAAAAACCAGAATGCTGAACCAAGACAGCGGGTGGCAAAACAGGAAAAAAAACAACCACCCCCCCCAGATACTAAAACTGACAACAAAAGACACAAGGAGGAGGCTTGGCACATGGGTTTCCAAGTGTAAATGCTGCATCTCACAAAGAAATGGAGAGCAGAGGTATCCCAGAGCAGATCACAGAATGGTAGGGGTTGAAATGGACCTCGAGATCACTTTGTGCCACCGCCCTGCTCCACCCAGCAGGGTCACCCAGAGCAGGGGGCCCAGCAGTGCAGGGTCCAGGCGCCTTTGGAATCTCTCCAGACAAGGAGACTCCACAACCTCTCTGGGCAGCCTGGCACAGGCTCCCACACCCTCACACCAAGGAACTTGCTGCTCCTGCTCAGGTGGAACCTCCTGGCTTCCAGTTGGTGCCCCTTGTCCTGTGTCTGGGCACCACTGACCAGAGTCTGGCCCCATCCTCAGCATTGATCAGAGCCTCTCTCAGGCTTCTCTTCTCCTGGTAAAAAGCCCCAAGGGTCCCAGCCTTTCCTCACTGGAGAGATGGTCCAGTCCCTAAATCATCCTCATAGCCTCCACTGGACTCTTTCCAGTAGTTTCCTGTTTCTCTTGAACTGAGGAGTCCAGCACTGGACACAATCATCCAGATGTGGCCTCACCTGGGCAGATTAGAGGGGAAGAATCATCTTCCTTTACTTGCTGGCCACTTCTTAATGCACCCCAGGACACCATTTGATTTCTTGGCCACAAGAGCACAACGCTGCCTCACTAGGTTAAATTGCTGTCCACCCCAAGTCCTTCACAGGACCTGCTTTCCAGCAGGTCAACCTGCTGAACACTATGACCATGGACACCAGGAGCAAGAGCATGGATACAACCCTACAGATCTCAAATTACCAAGTTTGGTGTTTTTTTTTTTTTTAGCATTTAGCATTTATTCAAGACAGATGTAGTTGTAGGAACACCAAATATCACATCTAACGGGAATACGAGCTCAAAGAACTGAGCTCCCAGGGAAGATCTGTAGAAGTGTCACAGGGAGCAGCGGGACTCAGCAATTTCCAGATGTGCAAGGTGAAGTCTGTGTCTCACTGACCCAAAAAAGCTGCTGTATAAGGTTGGGCTGGGCCAGCTGGCACCAAGAACAGCATGAAGGCAAGGCTGAAATGAAAAGACAGTCCCACTCCATCCCTCAAAGTAAATGAGCACTTAGTCTCACTTTTGATAAGTGGCAACTCTGAAAATGGAAACCAAGACAGGATAATTAAAACTAATGGCATGCGAGTGGAAATTACCACCACTTTTGAGGTAAAAGCTCTCGACTAGAACATACTGAGATCAAACAGACCAGATCATCTCAATTTGAGAGCGGGTTTCATGAGAAATTAGGTTTTAGATTTATTTTTTAAGTAAGTCTCCACTAAGAGTGTGTTGGACAAGAGAGAAGAGCAAAATGCTGGTCTTAAATAGAAAGCTGTGACCCGGGCACAGCTTCACAGTTGCTTTTGCTTAAAACCAAGAGAATTTAATAAGCCTCTTGCCTTCCCCAAGTGTGGAGGAAGATGCTTTGGAAGATCTGGAATAACACTGCATTTTTCCTGCCCTTTGTAATAACCACCAGACAGGTTTCAGGCAATGAATCAGCCTGGATTTTTTCTGGTGAAGACATCTGTAAAGATCTGGCCAAAGCATCAATTCAGCTTTCCATGAGGATAAATCTGAAAAAGGCCTTGGCCCACTCTTCCAATTTGCACCAGAGGGGGTGGAATCCCCTCAGGCTGCTGCCTGCAAGAGCATCAGTGTGTGGCTGTCCTAAAACAAGTGCTCTGGTGAAGGTGGATGAAGCTAGGTCACAGGCCACAATAGCTGAGATGGCTTCATTTTGTGCACCTTCCCTCCACCTTCCTATCTTGTAAGGCTTCAAGAAGACAACTAACTCCCCGACCATGTAACTCACTGTACCCTAAGGATTAGAAAAGCACAAAAAGAAGCCAAAGAGATCCAAGAGGTCCTCAGTTCCTACTCACGTCTCATAGATGTGTCCATTTTCAACCCTCTCCTCCACGTAGGCCAGGGCGCGGACGTGCATCGGAGAGTGAGGGAAGGCAGCGTGGATCCATGGGAGGCCGAAGACGGACAGCCCCGTGTTAATCAGCGCAACGAGCAGGAGATCCCAGTGATAAGCTGTTCCCTTCACCAACCTGAAATGAGTTTTTTTGTTGACAACAGTTACAAACTGTAACGGGCTACCCATGCTCAGCTGGAGCTCAAGTGCTCGACACCCAAGTGCACTTCCACGCACGGAGAGGTTTCACACTCCTGCTTTACAGCTGGCGTTACATGAATGGGAAAGGTAATAGAACTTGACAGTTTGCTCCCAGAGCAGTCATCTCCTGGAAAGAACAGCACTGAGCTGAAGAAAGGCAATCCACTAAAACAGCCCAGGAAAATTTTGTCAGTGTTTTGCCACGACATTTACTGTAGAAGCCACTGAATATCATGGAATTGTTTAGGTTGGAAAAGATCTCTAAGATAGCTGAGTCTAACCATTAACTTACAACTGCCAATCCCACCACTAAACCGTGGCCCTCAGCACCACATCTACACGTCTTTTGACTAGTTCCAGGGATGGGGACTCCACCACGGCCCTCAGTGGCCTGGGCCAGGCCTGGACAACCCTCAGGGGGAAGAAATTATTCCTCAGGTCCAACCTAAGCCTCCCCTGGTGCAACATGAGGCTCTTTCCTCTTGTCTTGTTGCTTGTTCCTTGGGAGCAGAGCCCAACCCTACCCGGTTCCAACCTCCTGTCAGGCAGTTGTTGAGGCTCAGGTCTCCCCTGAGCCTCCTTCAGAGTGAATGAGCCCAGGTCGCTCAGCTGCTCCTCACCACACTTGTGCTCCAGACCCTTCCACAGCTTTGCTGTCCTTCTCTGGACAAACGCCAACCCCAAAATGTCCTTTCTTGAGGTGAGGGGCCCAAAACTGAACCCAGGATTCGAGGTGTGGCCTCAGCAGTGACAAGTACTGGGGCTTGATACCTGCCTTAGTCCTGCTGGCCACACCATTTCTGAAAATATACAGTCAGATCTGCTAGCAGAGTCCACACAGGGAGTGGTTAGAAACCTGAGCATAGGTTGCCAAACTACTCACACCAAAGCTTCCCACCCATTTTGGTTTTAACCTCAATCTCCCTCCTTCCCCACGAGTAGAACATGGGCTCAGTATGCTACAGTAACCCCTTAATTATGTGATGGTTACTGCATGATAAGAAAATGGGACACATTTGTTAAACTTCAGCTCTTCCTTGATAATCAACCAAGGAGATTTGCTCCTAACTTTGGTGTGTGCCAGGCAGCCTCCCCAGTTTGCTTGTTAGGGGAGGGGGAAACTGGCAGCCTTCACCAGGGAAGCTGACCACGTTCACCTTGCAAGGACTACACAGAGAGCAGCTACCAACACCGAACCAGTTTTAACTTTGTTTTTTGCAAAGTCTGCGTCTTTCCTGAAGATACCCAATATGGTGCAAAATGCTCAGCTACTTACTATGAGTAAAGTTTAAAAAAAGGCTGGGCAGGGATTCAGGTCTCTCAAGACTTTGATACCTAACCTGAAGGTCCGTACCTATGTTCCCACCTGGCCATTGGAGCGGTTGGCTCCTTCACGCAGCAAAAAGCGGTCAGCTGAATTGCTCTCCAGGCACCATCAACTGCAAAGGGAGCACCATTTAGGTGTCTTAACACCATCCAAGAGAGCTCCATTCAATACCTAAGCACAGGCCTGGAGCCATTCGAGATCCTCTAGGATGTGAGGTGCATGGAGCTAATAGACATGACCCAGCACATGAAGATCTACACCTAATGTCCATGCCAAAGAGCAGCAGATGTCACTGTTCGGGCAGCAGAAGTCTTGGGTGGGGTTCGGTTTTGGAACAAAAGAGACTCACCTCATGAAGGGCTCACCTCTTTTGACTGAGGAGGCCACGGGGTGACTAAGTTAGGTAGACATCTACACTGCAACGCCTCTGAAGCTGGAAGGTGCTGGCAGGAAGGGTGGGATTGTAAACGCACTTCCTTTGTTGGCTCAAACTTTGAAAAAACCAGCCTCTGCTCACGTGCTGCTTTGTCAGAGTAAAGGCATCTCCAACATCCCCAGGGTTACGGTTGGATTGTCCTGCCTGCCCTTTTCAGAGGGCTTTCTATGTACAAAGGCCATAGATCTAAGAGCAGCATCATTTTAGACCCCTTGGGACACCGTTTCATCTCGGCAGCCTTGCAGCAGTATGTGTTATACACTGCTTTGACCAGTTCAAAGCAATGACCAATGCAAGCTGAAACACAAGAAGTTCCACCTCAACGTGAGGAAAAACTTCCTTACTGTGAGTGACACAGCCTGTCCCAGACTGCCCAGAGAGATTGTGGAGTCTCCTTCTCTAGAGATTTTCAAGACCTACCTGGATCTGAACCTGTGTGGCCTGCCCTGGGTGATCCTGTGTTTGGGGGGGGGGGGGGAAGCTGGATTTCATGATCTCCAGAGGTCCCTTCCAACCCCTACCATTCTATGATTCTATGAATGGAGAGGCTCAACACATACACAAAGATCTAGGTGCCTTATCCCACATTATCCTCCCAGTGCCCAACCAGCCCAGCATTCCTTGGACCATCCTATATGCTTGCTGAGATTCTTCATTAGCAAAGCACACCAGCAGACTTTCAGGCAGGCATCATTTTTCCCCCGAAGCAGAAAATCACTACCTTTGGTAGACACCAAACAGCACATTCTCCATTTGGCTGCTACAGACAACTGCACTTTTGTTCTGAGATGGTACCACAGAAGGTGTCAAGTCCTAGTTTTCCCATCTCTACAAACCTAGGCCCTGACATTTGATCAGTATAAGCTCAGCCCTGTAAGAGAGCATTAGGAAAAACACTATGAAGAACTCCAGAGAATATTTTACATTCCTTAAAGACACTCAGTGGAAAATACCAAAAGTTTAGAAGAAACTCATATTAGGGCAGAGATGACCCACTTACATTAAAGATTTATGCAACACTTTAAAGGGATATAATAAAGATAAGAGGAAAAAAAAATCCTGTGGTCAAAGAAACCCAAATTAGCATAACTGAATTTGAGTTTGTCTTCTCTCCCCTTCACTCCAGCTACATCATGGAGAATGCTAATGTGAGTTATGCAAGGAGAGAACCCTCCCACGCATTACGTTAGCAAAAAAAGTCCTCCGAGATGTGGTGGTTTCCCTGGAAAAAAAGTCATTTGCCTTCCTTCTTGATATCACATCTGACTGCAGTTGGCACAGAAACATCAGAGGGAATTTTAATAGTGCAACGTCTCAAGTTTGCACCTAAATCAGAACTAGTAGACGTACTGGTTTTCTTCAGTTCTACCTTTTCATTTGGAGACCAGCAGCTCCAAATGGTTCTTTTCTGATGCTCAACTGCAGTATATCATGCTAGGACATTTATGCAGCTCATTGACTTCTCACTTTGAAAAAAAAATTCTCCGTACTGCAAGAGCAGTGCAAGTGTCCACATGCGTCAGACACTCCCTGAATACCTGGGGGTACATCCCCAGACCTCAAACCATACAAAATCCCTACATAACAATCACACGTGGGCAACAAAATCCACCCAGGCTGAGGTGATGAGCTCATTGATGCGTTGCGGTTTTGACTCACAGCCGCAACACTGGGGTTTGGGGATGGTGAGGGAAGTTCTGAAGAACTTATCCTAAATATCTTCTGATATTCAAGAAAGCTTTGGACAAGCAGTGCCGAGGGGAGACTCGAAGACATCCCTTCCACAGAGGAAAAGGAGTGCCCAAAGTATTACCTGTTCTCCGGGGCGTTTGTGAGGGATGCCACGATGTTCTGCTCTATGAAGAAGAGCATTGACAAAAGGAACCCCAGGCCCATGGCGCTCATCACTGATCCGATGGAGAGGGACTGGACCGGGGCCAGCACGAACAAGCGCTTAGATGGGTTGTAGTTAAATTTGGACACTGGAAAGCAGAAAGGAATGATGTTAGGAGTCACCTTCTTGTCCAACCATCTACATGGACTCAAGTAACACTTTACCCACATAACGAATGGATGCAGCAAACCAGACATGATGCTCTGGCAGGTGGGAGCCAGAAGGCCATAGAAGACAGGCTCATCTGGGTGGTTTAGATGAATTTTTTACCCCCCTCCATCCCTTTAGAGCTTGGCTGCCATCCTGATTTGATAGATTACTGCTAGTTCTAGTGAGGCATTACATATATTTGAGCAAAACAAAAGAGGGAAACTTGTTTTCCACAGATGCGAGGCATTTTTAGATTAGAAAACCTGATTTCTAATTAGCAGTCTACTCCTCCTAATCAACCAACAGAGGCATTTGAAAACTTCCTCATATCCAACAAGCCATGCAAGGCTTTTTATACCAAAATGCCCCTACTTTCCTGCCATTGGAAGAAATCCATGACTAGGGATAAATCACACATGGCCACACATCATTTTACAATCCAACTGGATGGAATGGCCATCACAGAAAACAAAAAAACCCACAACAAAACGTTTCTTATTTGTTTCCATACATTTCCTCACATCATCCACTCACGTCACCACAGGACAATGCAATTCCTGTCCCCATTATCACTTCCTGATATGGAAAAGCTGATCTATTTGGCCAATGAATGGTGTCTCAATTTTAGATTTCCTTGTGTAACTTAGAACTGCCCAGATGCTCTGCACCATTTCACCTAAATTAGGAAAATGTAAACTGGAGACAAAGAGGACAGGCTGGGACCATCAACTCTACGTCTGTATGACTGGCAACAACCCTTCCTGCCTGCTAATTAGCCTGCCCTTTGTTCTTGGCCAGAAACTGTTGATGCTCTTTATTGTAAGAGATATATACTTTAAATCACATTGAAATTAAAAGACACCCCAAAATAATTTGTCTAGAGAACAAAAACCCACACCCTTCACCCAGTCTTGTTCAGTTAGGGTTTTGAAAAAACTAAATCTAATATTGAGGAAATCTGAGCTCTTAAGGTCATTAGAAGTACATGCAGTATTTGTGAAGTTATGTGGAAGAAATTAGCCTTTTTTTTTTTAGCAAAACCTTCCTAGGATTTAATTCCCCCCCCCCTTTTTTTATACACCCAGAGAATAAAACCCACAACTTACTTTCAATTTCCTTGAAGATATAGGAACCCACAACAGAGAAAGTCAGCACTGAAATTGGTAAGGCACAGTCGGACAGAATTTCACGCACTCTCGCATGCAAATATGGGCTGCAATTTAAAGACAAAGTAATTTCCATCAACACCACACCATGGGGACAATCTCATTAATGCTTTAACAAGTGAAAAATTCAGTCCAATCTTGCAATTCTAAAGAGATACTTGGAGTGAAAAATTAGTCTTTAATTCAGCCTTAAATCCTCTGGAATCTATAGCCTTTGAAGGTTGATGAATGCAGAAGCAAAATCCATAAAGAAACAAGAAACTAAGATGCAAGCTCGGAAAGAAGTCCTCCAAGCACCAATCTGTGTCTCATTTCCACTTTAGCTTAATTGGTCTCTCAAGCATTTAAAATTTAAGGGAAATGGGAGTAAAACCCAAATTAGAGCTGGGCCTTTGACTCCCAAGAACAGGCTGAAGGTACATTCCCAGTAGACCTTCCAGCACCGTTGGGGATTTTTGCCCACCGCAAGGGTTCAATGCCTGTTTGGGGGGAGCTACAAGAGTCCCAGTGAGAGATACATGGTTCACCCAAAGCTTTCCAAAATGTCACTTGCAATGCCAAACTAAATACGGAAGGGCATCGTCCAGTGACCCAACATTTTGTTCTGCTGCTAACATTTTCCAGGTGGCCAGCCAAGTTCATCTCTGGCTTTGGCTTCTACCACCACTAATGGAAGAGTTCCACCTGATTTTTCTGGGTTACCAAATTAAGCTCTAAACCATTAACAATTCCTCACAGGTAATATGAAATAATCAGTAGTCTGAGCTCTAAGACTGAAGTAACTCACCTTTTCTTAAACTGATAGAGCGTATGGCCAAGCCAAAGGGTACCCAACATCAACATGAGACTAAGGACGGCAGTTTCACGCCCATAATGCACATCATGCGTGCCTGTTTGATTCTCTAGGGACATGGATCTGCTCACTGATGAGTTCATCAAGAAGGTGGTATTGATGCCGAGGCTTGGAATAGCATTAGCTCGTGCTTTTTCCAAGTAACTGTCTCCCGTGCGCCCATGGTAGTAGTATTTCTTAAAAACTGTACAAACAACAGACAGGCAAGCATTAGGACAGGTTTGTGACAATCAAAGCAAGTAAAATAAAGTCTCTCTTTCTTGCTTGGTCATGCAGTATTGCTATGCTTCACCTCTATCCCTCAAATGACTAAAAAGAAATCAGAAGAGCTGCTTCTCTAATGAAGTCAGCACATCGTGATTTTATTTCTCACTTATTTTAAACAGGTAAAAAGTTAAACTGATCTAAACCAACACATTTCAACTGCAAGGGCTTGCAGTGCTATGTTATTCTGTTTCTAGCATTGGAATCACTGCTCTTAAGTCAAGAAATATATACATATATATATAGAGAGAGAGGGGCACCTACTTCCAGCAGCCTGGTAAAAAAATTCCATCAGAATCTCCAAAAAAATTAAGAGCAGCCAGGCTGCACAGATCCTTAAGTGGACTACATAATGTACAATAATTACTTTTGCCTCTGAGGCTGGTCTGGATTTTACAAGTGCTGATGATACGCAAAACCTGGCAGAACATTTGAATTTACACTGCAAATTGAAAGAGGGTTACAGAGCACCTGAAGTAAACCAGTACAAGGGAAACACCCAGTAATGACTCTGGAACTGTTTGTAAATGCATTAGGGTAGCTCAGAGGCATTTATAAAAGTAATTAACAGTTGTAATATGCTCTTGCTCTTAAGCATTTAGACAGCTGTGATCCCATTTCCATGGCATTGGCTGGCTTCAAGCATATAAATGTGGTTTGGGGATGATTTCACCTCTTTGGGGAGCCTGAGGTGCCACAAAGAACAAGTAAAACCAGAAGCCCAGAGCTGGGCTTTGCAGCCTTGGTACCCCCGCGTTATGCAATCGATGGCAGCGGGCAGCACTGGCTCACCCCAGTGTGAAGATACAGGAGGATGGAAACCATCACTTCAGAGCTTTGCAGTCCCCTCAACCTTTCTTTGATTTAGTCAAAATACCCCTTCAAATTTTGCACAGGCAAACTCAAAAGTTTAGGGCAAAGTCATCCTCTTTAGGCAAAAATACAACAAGCTGAAGCTTAACGCTCCTCATAACATTTGCCCCCGTCCCCAGATAATCATCAAGTTCTTGGATGCCCCAAGCACCTCAGCTTTTCCATCTGCAGCAGCTATGGGGAAAGCAGGCTAAAACTGGAATTCTAAATATTTGAAAACAGGCAAAACAAAACTTAAAACATTCTTGCAAAGCACAGTTGGGCTTTGCAACCACCTTGAATTTGGCTGAAAAACAGTTTCTGTTACTGCTAGTTTGGAGCTCAACCCAGTGTAAAATGTCCCATGTTTAGCCACGCTGCCATTTTAATAACAGTAGTAATTTATTTGGGTTTTTTTTGTACCACCTTTATGTTTTAATTACGTTATGTTTACATTTAACTGCTGTTAAAAGGAGTCCAAGTATTCAACAAGTGGATGGGGACAAAAAGGGCATGAAGGTCACAAAAGACTGGTGACTTCACATTCAATACTTCTGCCTATAAATTTAAAGATCATAAAAGGTTTACAGTTCAAGATTTAACCTTCCCATTTGCTTTGGGCAGCAGCTGGAAAGGAGGGGATCATTCCACTGTTAAAGCAGGAGAAAAGTCCTCCCAGTAAAGAGCAAACTCGTTAGCGCTGCTTATTTCTGCCTCAGTGTGCTACGGAAGAGGTTCTGCTCTCATTTCCTCCCTCTGGCCTCATAGCTGCATCAAGCCCAGGCAGTACACCCACATCTGCTCTGCAAACAGGTAAACTGAGGCACGGAGCATTGCGATGACCCACGCACCGGCACAGAACAGGTTGTCGAAGGTCTTGCAGTTTCTGTCTCTGAACGTTAAAGGACACTTGTGACAAAAATGATCACAGCAGCGTTTCCAGGGGATTAGCAGCTGGTCAGGGCTGAAAGCCACCTCAGCTGACCCTCAACATTATCAACCCCTAGACACACACAATTACTGAGCAAACCATAAGCCAGTGGCACACGCAGCCTGACAGCCATGCAGAATGTATTTGCACACCTCCATGTTTAGATTTGGACTAGAATGAAGCCAAAAAAGTAACTTGTTTCTGGAGTCTTGTGGATTTTCTCAATTCCCCACGCTTGGCTACGTTGCAATCCTACGTTGAGGGCTGAACCCATCTTTGGTGCCCTGCGTGCAGCCTGATGACATCTATGTCCACGACCTCTGGCTACAGTTCCACCTACAGCCACCTCAAAACCAGGCAGGATTGCTCCACTCAGTCCTGCGTATAGAGGAAGAAACTTTGACTTCACTCTCAATTTAGTTCAGACAAGGAGAACATGCCAAGATGGGTAGTGGGGGCCTGTGTCCTGCACCACCAACTTGTTCTAAATTATTTGATTCCTGCAGGTTTAGGGTTTGTTTGGGTATTTTTAGTAGAGCCAAGTGACTCTTGTTGCCCATGTTCAGAGAGAGCAGCAAAGCAGGTGGTGCCCTCGCTGAAACGGAGCCGTTCTCCAGCCCAGCACACGGCTCAAATTCCCTCTGACAACATTTAACTCGCTTTGTTTGCTCCAGCCAGTTCACCACCATTTCCTGCAGAGTGCAGATGTCAAGATCAAACAAACACAGCTTTGGTGGCTGGGCCACACGTCAAAAACAAAGTGTCACCAGGATAGCATGAATGCACATGGCTCAATTCCTCTGTACAGCCTTGCAGCCCTCCCCCCTTCTTTCCTGCAGGAGTGCCTTGCAAAAAAATAAATAAATCAAGTCTATGAACAGACTGTGGAAAACGTGTCGGAGCAAGAGCAGCATGTGCCCTGGCACTAAAGAAGTCCAAAGTCACTGACAGCTGTCTAGACATTACCAGAACACATTTAACAGCATGGAGAAGATGCTGAAAGGTCTTGGTGAGACACTAGCCCAGGTTGCCTAGAGATGTGGTGGAAACCGCATCCCTGGAACCATTCCAGGTCAGGTGGGCTGGGGTTCTGAGGAACCCGCTCTAGTTGCAGATGTCCCTGCTCACGGCAGGGGGGTTGGACTGGATGGCCTTTAGAAGTCCCTTCATATAATCATGGAATGGTTTGGATTCAAAGACCCAAGCTTTCTCTTTCTACTTCACTGCTCAAAGCTTTGAGTGGGAGGAGGTGGTGGCTGGCAGATGCACTCATCACCTCCTGCCACAAAACAGGGGTGGAACAAAGACAAGCGTGAAGCCATGAGCTGCACTGGTGTCATGCATTTAAACATGAGGATCAAGTCAGTGCCTGTCAGCATCAATGCCCCTCCACATCTGGGAACACAGCTGAACCTGGGGTCTCATCTGTTGATGCACTGAACATTTCCAGATGCATCTGAAGCCGACGTGAGCTGGCGAACGAGTGGAGCATTGGTTTGATTTTATTACCATTGTTCCTACAAATTCAGGGTTTCCCAAGTCCAAGGGAAAATTACACTAATGCACTAATTAACATGCAGGATTCTCTGGTGTCTCCCTTGCGAGACTCCGAGGTATTACTTGGCATATTCCTGAAGAGTCTGGCAGCTGAGATCGTAGAATCACAGATTAACAGGTGCTTCCTGTACCTTTAGCCTGCACCCTACTCCCCCCCCTCAGCCCTCTACTAGAGAAGAAGCTGCAAACATTTGCGTTTGCTAATTTTTCTTTTAGAAAGCAGTTGAACGTTCTGTTGAGGAACACCTCAGTGCCACAGAGACTATCCTGTGCCTCCAGAACAGGGCACTAACAGCACACAAACGAACTTCACAGCTACACAGTGAGCAAGGGGAAAGTAAAAGTATCCCAGAACAGCTTCTCCTCCACCAAGCTTTGTCTTAGCAGGATATTTCAAAGATGCAGGTGTTTGGCAGAGGGTAAAAAAAAAAAGCCTCTTGATTGCACAATCAAAGCACATGCCCAAGGAGCCAAATTAAGGATTTCCAACGAAGCGAAGAAGTATTCAAATTGTTCTGCAGTGTCAGACTTGCTCTTTGAAGGTGTTCTCCTTGCATGCAGCATACCATAATGAGCAAAGCCCGAGGATCTTGAAAACAAGGGATGTGCTCAGTGTGCTTTAGGTATGTCCTGAAGGATTTCAAAGGATAGCACAAACCTGGGGCTGTTGGATAACAGGTCATGAAAAACAAGGAAAGCAGACTTGGCCAACTCCTCACTGAGGTGAGCAGAAAGAAAGGCTGCCATTCATGTGGCATTTTCCAAACATCTTTCACCTTCAGAAATACCTCCTGCCAATCCTGATCAGGAAGAAGAGAGGTGCCAGAGAAATTCCATAGCATCACAGAATGGTTTAAATTGGAAGGGACCTTAAAGACCACCTAGTTCCAACCTGCCTGTCACGAGTGCCTCCAATAGACCACGTTGCTCAAAGCCCCATCCAACCTGGTCTTGAACACATCCAGTGATGGAGCATCCACAGCTTCCCTGGGCAATCCGTTCCAGGGTCTCACCACCCTCTGAATGAAGAACTTCTTCCCAAGTTCTAATCTAAATCTCCCTTCTTCCAGTTTGAGGCCGTTACCCCTCATCCTATTAAATTTATTAAACCCCAAATCTGATCATGGACACACACCTAGCACTTAACCTAGAAATAGGGACTAGATGGCTGGAAGAAGCAGAATAACTTCAGGAGCATTCTGGAAGGCACTGCAGTACTTAAGTTGCCATTAAAGAAGAGCAGCTCACATAAGAATGGGCAATCTCAACAGATCTTTCAACTCCCCCTCTGTGTTGTTTTAATAATGTGACAAGAAAAATCATCTAGATGCACTGCATTTAAATTGGACATTTGGTGGGCTTTTTTTGTTGCCAAGACCAAGGAAAGTAGTATTAGGGAAAGGCTTTCACTGCAACATTAATGTAGTTACTCCATTTGTTAAGTTGGGAAATCAATTCTACCTCAGCTAACTGAAATTTAAGCTGATAGAAATTCTGCATATCCAGGTAAATTGCTGACACAGGGCTGCTTCAATCTCTCACTGCTTCCCCCTCCCCCCCCCCCCCACCCACCCCAC